>BCLF01000043.1:528410-540506 GCA_001602275.1 Zoysia japonica
CCTACTTGTTGGAACCAAATTTCAACCCTTCACTAATAGAAAACAAGGAAGAAGAATATGAGGCAAGAGAAGGAAGAAGATAGAGCATCCCCTTATAAGGCTTGTAACTAATACAATATCTCAATTCTAAATAGGAACTCATGGCAGCACAAATGCACACAAGTGGTAAAATGTTGGCAAACTCATATTTTGTCTCTTTAGTTTCACAAAACCCGCTAAATGACTCTTCGTCCATTTCTTCTGTCTTTAAGATTTTGTTATCTACTGCTGGTGTGCCCAGCAACTCTTATGTGAAAAACAGCGTTATCAAACCATGTCTTGCCTTCTCAACTGACAGAGCACACTCTGTTAGTCATGTCATCTTTTGAAAACAACAGTTCAAATAGGAATGGTAGTTCAAATCCTAGGTTTGAGTCTCCGATCGGATTCTAGAACCGGTGGGTGCGGGTATGGGTGGTGAGAATTTACCCACGGATTGCATCCGCACCTAACCCACATAATATCGGGGGTAGATGCGGGTTTTATTTCGCACCCAACGGATGCCCCCGTCGAATCCCGAATACAACCAATCATATGCTCCAATTGATCTTTTAGGCATAATCCAACACCGCTCGAAACTCGACAAAGGAGCCGAAACCTGACCCGAAACCTAACAAAGGACCCGATACTCGATTCGAAAGCAAACAAAAGACCTGAAACCCAGTTCAAAACTCGACGAGACCCGGTACCCGATCCAAAGTACAAAATCCGATACTCGTGTGTATACTACGATGAATATGTACTTTGTAACAAAAACCTGTTAAGGATCCGACACCTGCTCAAAACTCGACGAGTTCTGATGCGAGTTTCACTTTTTACCCGTGGGCACAATTTTTTTTTTGAAACCGGCAACTTTTTATAAATCCCAACTCAAACCTGTTGCTATCCTTAAATTCAAAGTTAGGACCGGCAGTAGTAGCCTTCCAAAGATCAGAGTCGCTATGCTCTGCAGATTGGAGTTCTTATACACCATCTCTCTCTACTTACTTCTTGGGTTTATTTTTACTTCTAGGGATTATGTCATCATGGGACGGGCGGCACGACGTGACGAGCTCTGGCTTTGCCGGAGCTAGCCGGAGATGGAGTCGAGGCACCAGCAGTAGTAGTCTGGCGTTGACAGCTGGAGGAGCTCCTCCGGCGTCATGCGTTCCAGCTCCCGTTGCCTCCACGCCGGGAACGCATTGTTGACCGCACTCGCCGTGACCGCGCCGGCGGCGGCGCCCTCGCCGTCGCCCTTGCGGTGCGGGAGCGCACGCATCCTCTGGTACAGGCGCATGGCGGCGACGCAGTCCTCGTCGGGGTGCTGGTGCCCCGTCTGGATGTCGTAGCCGAGGTACGTCCTTGTGAGGAACCTGAGCGAGTTGCTGAGCTTGCTCGTCTTCATCAGCGGCGGGAACGTCGCCGTGTCCCGCTTGAGGTAGGCCGGGTAGTCGAAGCCGAGCGCGTCGAGGTCGTGGTCCAGGCCGTGGCCGACGAGAACCCGCGCCCTGCCGCGGCTGGTGCGCACCTTCCACGGCTGCTCGCCGTTGAGCAGGAACTCCTGCACCCGCTCCTGCGCCTGCTTCACCGTCACGCCGCAGGCGCGGAGGTGCTCGGGCCGGATCCCCGTCCGCTCGTACCGGTAGTGCGTCACCGGGACGAGCGGCTTCACGAAGGTCTCGAACACGACGCTCTCGCGCTCGTCCACCAGGCACACGCGCGCGCACACGTCCAGGCTGCCGTCGCTCCCGGCGCCGACCATCTTGCATCCCAGCGCCAGCGCGCCTCCTCCTCCTTGTCCGCCGATCTGCAGCCTGGACATGGAAAGAAGCGTCGGAGTAGCAGTGCGCGAGAGCTGGCAGTGGGCGCGGTGCTCGCTGAGCTTGGCGGCGGTGGGGAAGACGCCGAGGCAGAGCGTGCATCCGCGAGCCGCGAAGACAGTCGCGCAGTGCACGGAATTGGGAAGCGACGAGCCGCCGGCGCCCAGGTGGTCCCTGAGCGCCTCGAAGGAGCGGCAGCGCTTGAAGCAGACGTCGCAGCGCGGCTCGTGCGCCGAGTGCCGCGCCGTCCGCATGTGCTCCACCAGGTGCTCCATCCGGTTGAACTGCCGGAAGCACGCCGCGCACTTGTGGCGCCTACCAAAACCAATCACAGTTAGCCATTTGCAATGATCTAGTTAATGGAGATTCAGGGCGAATTACTGAAGAGGAATCGCATTACCCATGAGAATCTGAAGAGCTATCCCTATCCATAGTCAGTTCGTCACCAACACTGCAACACAGCTAACTGAGCCTCTCAACTGAACCTGCATCTCAAGGCTGCGCACGGGTGCCTATTTATACGCGGGCAGCAACCGGCTGGCCGCCTGGCCCTTGATCGATTCTCTCGGCAATCTGTTGCTGAGGTGACGCTTGCACCGATGCTCAGCTCCGCAGCCGCGAGTGACCCACTGACAACAGGGCTGCTATCCTTTTTGCGTCTTTCTGCAGTGTGCGGCGCGCTGCCATCGACGACTGCTTTTCTTGAGATCTAGCGATACTCGTTACTGGTAATATTGTCCACAAAGTTCATTCTGAATTTATTCTCCTGTACCATCTACAGGTTATTTGTGTTGCCCCTCTTACTGCGCTGCAAAGTACTTCTTCCGTCTCAAAATAAATATCGTTTTTAATTTTTTAAATCGACGTTTGAACATTCGTCTTATTCAATTTTTTCTAAAAATACAAAAATAAACAAGTCAAGCTATTTTTAGTAATGAATCGATTCACAATAAAATAAATATTTTTTAAAAAACTTTTTTTAATAAGACAATAATAAAAAGAGAAGTTTGATAATTTAAAAGGACATTTATTTTGAAACTGAGAGAGTAGTTTTAGCTGAAATTCGTCGTTTTGCAAAGGCAAGGACACCAATACCATATATGCTTAAGCTCTTACATGATTTCACATATAGCATCACGACATCAGTTCATCTGCAAAGGAAGGACACATATGCTTAAGTTCTTTCTCTCTCTCTCTGAATTGAAATACAGTTATGCGAAAACTCCAACAAACATTTTGTCAGTTATCGGTCATGCATCGCTAAGGTACTTTTTCTCTTTCGCTGCTTTCTACAAAGCTGTGGATGATAGCAGCCTAGCAAAGATGCACATATGCTCTTGTTCATGTACAGGTGCACAGACCCTAACACACCCGTAATCCTCTTCTTGATGCAAGTCATTTATCTGAAGTACTGTCAGCATAGCTCCCATCGTCTTTCGACATTAACTCAGTCTTCACCACACCCTCTCAATGGCAATCTTATCGTAAGTTGCCAAAAAAATATTTAGCAAAGATAATCAATCTTTTTTATTAGATATTACTAAACTGTTAATTTCTCTAACCGAGTGCGGGAAAATGAAGGGATATTATGAGAACGCTGATCAGAAACTGGATGTCCGGGAGATGGGTTGCAGCAATCCGGGATTTGATTGCAAGAACCGGTTAAAATGTCACCAGCTTTACAAAGAAAAAGAGACGAAGATTCCGCAGTCAAAAGAACGGTTTTGAAAAAGCGCGAGAACAGGGACCGATCAGGTTCGATTGTTCGAACGAAGAAGGTTCAGATGCGATCCCCGTCCAAAAGCAGAGACGAAAAGCCCTGGTCGACGGCGGCCCGCGGCCAAATCATTAGCTCGCGCGCTCCGATTCCGCGCGGGATATGCCGTGAACATACCCCGTCGCGCTTTGCCGCCGTCGCGGTCGCCGGAGCCGGCAGCGGTGGCCGGATGCGTCCAGATGGGAACGCGGCATATATCCAGCTGCTGCTCGTGTGTTCGTGTGCGGGTAGCTTTGCCAATGGCGATGAGGCGATCGCGAAGGGAGAGCGAGCGCGACGCGAGTATCTACGTGGGGAGGTGAAGCTCTCGGCCCCTGCTTTGCTTTGCTCGATCGCGCCGCGCGGAATCGATTCCAGAAAGCAGCTTAGATGTTTTTTTTCCATCGGATTGATATCATCAAGGAAATATAGAAAATTTTAAAACAGTGTGATCTTCTCCCGTGGGCCTAACAGTGGGTCGAACTAGGCATACTGTTTCAGGGCAAACGTTAATGGACCTTTCATGCAATGAGCTACTATAGACCACAGGCCCATCACTTGCTGGCCCATTAACTTACAAGCCAGTGGAGCCCAATAAAGTTGGCCTTGTCACCTCATCTCTCTGCCGCGACCGACCTCCTCTAGGGTTCACCGCACCGAGCTTGCAAGGCCGCCGCCAGGACGCGCAAAGGGAGGAGGAGGCCACAGCTCGGCAGCCATGGTCAGCGACTCCACTCCTCCCTGAGTTCTTATCTTTAGATTCTGTGGTGTTATACGGTTCCTTCAGCTGCCTTTGGTTCTTGGTTAGGAGACTCAGTTGTAGTGGTGTCATTCCGGGACAATGAGCAGCTCAATACTTCGATTCTGTGTTTCGTTAGGCAGGTCATGTATGATTGGTGGGTAGGGTAGGTCTGGTTTAATAGTGTTTCACGCTTATGCTGTTCTAGTTTGGTAGGTTCGTCTGGCAAGCTTCACATCTAGAGCTGGTTGTAGATGGACCGATGGCTGGGTATTCAGTCAAGGGACTGATTAACGGTTATGATTACACGTCATGTGTAAGCTTCGTGCTAACAAATACAGGAGTCTGTATCTGCTAACAAAACAAAATGGTTCAGATATGGAGATGTGCCACTGAAATATCTTATCTTTCATTCATGCTAATTTTTTTTCATTTATTTACTGATTAGACTGACTGGTGTAAGGTGATTACTAGATTTATTTCTCGTATGGAAGAGAAGATTTTTTCTAACAGTGAATGAAGTTAATCAATTTTCTAGTATCTCCAAACTGCCTTGTTTGATGTTTGTCACTTTACCCAACATATGAACATGTGATAAAATATTTGTGATGTTAATCTTCAAAATTGGTCTTTATACCTTGGCCCTATTTTTTTATCCAATGTGAGCTGTGTTTTTGCTTATAGCTCCCAAGCAAGTCATTTTCCTCCTTTGCTTCTCCATGTTATTCTTACATTGGAAACTCTGTTTGGGGAATGCGGTTTTAGTTTCTATATGAGATTTCTTCTCATGTCTATATTGACATTTTTGTTCGTTTATTTTGCATTTCATTTTTGGAGGTGAACGTCCCAAAAACCAAGAAAACCTACTGCAAGAACAAGGAATGCAGGAAGCACACCCTTCACAAGGTTACCCAGTACAAGAAGGGAAAGGATAGCCTCTCAGCTCAAGGAAAGCGCCGTTATGACCGCAAGCAGTCAGGATATGGAGGGCAGACAAAACCTGTTTTTCACAAGAAGGTTTGTTTGTGATTCCTCTCTATATGCTTGCTTGCTGATTGCCATGATAGCTGCAAGCAGGATCGACAGTCCTACACCATTGGGTCATTTGTTGACTATGGTTATTTGGATGGATTTCAGGCCAAGACTACAAAGAAGATTGTGCTGAAACTGCAGTGCCAGAGCTGCAAGCACTACGCTCAGCATGCAATCAAGGTAATGTTTCTTCGTGTTTCCCATCACTTTTGTATGTGTTCATGCATTCTGAGGTATCTAACACTTGTTTCTGAACTTTCAGAGGTGCAAGCATTTTGAAATTGGTGGCGACAAGAAGGGCAAGGGAACCTCTCTCTTCTAATCTGATGATTGCCCCATGTCTTTTCTATCTAGTTTTCTGCCAGAAGTTACTCTTAAGAAACTGTTTTTCTTTTTTCTTTATCATGAGACACCAGGTAGAATTGTCTCTCGGTTGGTATAATGTATGCACTCTATTTTTATTGTTTGCATCTGCTATATTTCCAAATCTAGTTTGCATGTCTTAGCAGTGTCCTCTCCTGCATGCGTTGTTGTGGCATTGCTCTGGTTTTTCAATTTCATAGGAAAAAAATGTAGGAATTGAAATCTGTGTTCCAAATGGGACCTTATTTCAGATGCTCTATTCCTGGACAGTACATGGGGCTATCTGATCAGAGTTCATTCAGATATAAAAAGACGTTAATTTATACAGTAACCCATGGCCTGAAATCTGAGTAACATAGAGTACATCTTTGCTTCTCAGTTGAAATCATTTCTCAAAACACTGCAAGGTACAAACTCACACGAGAAAGTATAATGTATAAGGAAAAAAACTAATAAAGTACATTTTACGAGTCATCATTAGATAATTTCGTTTGATTCAACTGACACCTTGATTACTCCCCAAGAGCGAAGGCAGTGGCGTCGAAGCTGTCAGACAGCCCGGTGCCGGTCTTGAAGGTGACCTTCTCCGGCGCGGCCTCGGGAACGTACACCTCGACGACGCTGAGCCAGAGCATGAGCTCCTTGGTCTTGACGCCGGTGATCTTCCTCAGCTTGCCCTTCTCGGCGAACGCCGTCACCTCGGCCGCGTAGGACACGGTCTGCTTGATCTTCTTGAAGGTGTGCTCCACCTTCTTCTTCCCCTGCACCAGCCACATGAACCCCGTGGCGCGGTTGTAGCCGAACTCCTGGACGTCCTCGAGAGCCAGCAGGCCCTTGGGGAGGCCGAGCTCTTCTAGCAGCTCGGTGGACTTCTTCCGGCACACGGCGTCGTCTCCCTTCACGACCTCCGCGCCGGCGCGGTGGCTCTCGATTTGGGACGCCATTGGGGTGCAGATCCTCTACCAGCTCGTTTCAACCTGTGAATCTGTAGATTCTGTACTGTGTGCTGATGAACTGAGCTTGTTGTGATGGAGTATGAGATGTGGTGCAGTTTATATACAAGTCTGGAGGCTCTCTCAGGAGTTGATCAATTTGGACTCTTGAATTTAGTACCACCGCTGGTGTGCTGCACAGGAAGCCACATCTGACTTCTGAAGATGGCATGCATAGTCTGAAGCACACACTCGCAGACCAAGTCAAGAGACGCAAAACTATTTGTACCTGTTCAGCCTTTCGGTGTGCAAATGACACAGGTAGCATTATCTAAAAAAATGACACATATAGCGTTCATATCATTGTCATAGTACAAATACAGGGGAAAAAAAACAGTTAGCACACCAGAACTGGGCAGCCAGAAATGACCAACCTGCAGCTTGTGATTCATTACTTAGGAGGTACCGCCAGTCCTCTGAGACCAAGTCAAAACTTTCAGAAATCTACATGCTGGCTTATGGAGCTTAACAAGTTTGAGTTCTTTCCATGATACGTGTGGGCAGATTATGACTTCGAAATACGGAGATAACATTCATAGCATTAAAAAATCAGTCAGCCAGACTCAACGCTTATTCACCTCTATTGGTGCAAAGGCGGACGTTCAGACAATATATTTCACTGCCAAATATGAATTCAATTTCTCAATGAACGCCACCATCCCATATCTAAATGGTGTGTAAAACAGATATAGAACTGTCAATAAATTAGATGTAAAACTGTGAGTTCCATTGTTGGCAAACCATATTGACCTAAAGTCAATGTAACATGGTAACTTCCGAGCATATTTCATATAGATGAAACAAAACAATCAGAACAAAGATAAAGTCAGTAAATGAGAACTTGGAGGTCACCATCGTTCTCCAGTAAACTCTAAGCAGACGAATCTACTATCGGCCAACAGGCGCAACTGCTATACGAGCCCCGAACACTGGATAGAGACAGGATTTGCATATAGAAACTAGTACTAAGAAGCCATGGCACTGGCCTCCGCTTTCCTTTTGCGTGCCCACTGTGGGCTAACCTTGATGAGCCGGTGCGGCATAAGCTGCCTCTCCTTCCTCGTCAGCTTCTTGTGGTCGCTCACCCTGAGTTTAGCAATCTTTGCCTCCTCCTCAGCTGTAGCTTCTCTAACCACCACTGTCAATCTGCACCTTGGTCGTACCATGATACCACATCTCCCTTTTGCATGGTACGACAGCCTCTTTAGGTAAAGCCCCTTTCCTACAAAGGCCTCCTCTGTAGATTTGAAGAGAAGCGAAAAATTACTTAGTCAAAATAAAATCATATATGGCAGTAGCACATTCTCAATTAAGTACTTACCCACAATAAGTTTATCGTCAAAATAAAATCATATATGGCAGTAGCACATTCTCAATTAAGTACTTACCCACAATAAGTTTATCAGGATCCAGCCCATGGTTGTGGGCTGCGTTGGCACGAGTAGAATGGATGACCTGCGCAAATAAGTAAGAAGAAATACTCATAAAAACCATTGATGGCTCCTTTGATCCTATCAATCACAGGAAACAGTTGGGTAGTCAAAAGTTAGCTGACTAATGAACCTGGTAAACAGTTTTGGCAGCCCTTTTAACTGTCACTTGCAGCTGCAACAAGGCATCTTCCACACGCATACCTCGAACAAGCTTGGCTACTAGATTGACCTTTTTGGGGCTCCAATAAAATTCCAGAAAGCATCATAAAGATCAGAACTATAAACATCTCTTAACAGTGCCAGTAAAAGCTACATGCAGTATAATGGTCAATGAAGTTTTTGAACAATATTTTCCCTAAAAGGAAGTTGAGCGACCTTCATTCCTGTAAATATGTATGTTCAAATATTCTAATGAAGTACAATAGTAACTCAAACTGAATTGAAGTTAGGCGACAGATGCAGAACTGCAGCCTCAGAAAACAGATAATGATATTGACTTAAACGTTTATGTTTCAATGTAACTGGTAAAACTTATGAAAACTGCATGCCAAGAACAGCACAGCACACCTACTTTATGATACTTTCCTCATTGAAAGTCATTGAAAGTTTATAGAAGGAATAGAACTAGCCATTCTGTATTTTCTACCTGTTTGATATCCTTTTTTATGGCTTGGACATTCATTTTTTTAACTACAGCCCCACTTTTGCCAGTCTCTTCAGCATCACCTGATGGAGCCGTCAAAGGAGAAGTAATAGGAACCATAGCATCATCTGCAGCGAGCAACCTTGTAGTTGATATTCCCTACAATGAAATATATCAATGATACATGTAGTCATGTAAAATTTGGCGCGATGCAATTTTCCCCCAAACATAGCACAAACAAAAGATGACAATGCGTCCAAGATTATGCGATCATGGCATTGAGATAACACCCACCATGCAGTTCACCAATGAAATATATCCAGTACTTATGAATGCAGTTTTCTGATTGCACTTCTGTCAGCACTAAACAGAAGATAGCGTATTCTCCTCGTACCCGAATGGGGAACAACTTGGTGATGCCCTTCCCGGAACTCCCAACCTCGCCCACGAGCTCCAGACGCGCCACCGCCCCGGCCCCTCCAGTCTCAGGGATCTCCGACCACGCCGGCGACGAGTGGAACCACGTCGGCGCCACCGGAAGCGGCGGCGGCGCTCGCAGGACCGCCGCCGGCAGCTGCTGCTGGAGCAGTGCCCCCTCGACGGCGGATACGCGCGGCGCGGCGAAGCGCGGAGTACATTGCTGCTGCGACGGCGACGGCGGCGAGGTTTCTAACAAGACCATGCAGTAGAGTAGAGGGCCGAGAGGCCCCGGCCTTCTTTGTGAAAGATGAATGAGTTGGGGGCCCATTAAATCAGGATGGGCTGAAGGATGATGCCGCGAGTCGGCCCGTTCACATAACGGGACATGCTGCCGAGCAGGACGTCACAAACACACGTATAGACAGCAATGCATTAAGCCTTAAGCGCAAACTTGCCCCGTGAAGAATTGGGTGACTAGCTCTACATCACAGTGGTGAGTGCGTTAACACAGCTAAGAAAAAAAACGGCCCGTGAAACACCAGCTCAACCTGTCCAGCCGGCAGCAGCGCCTCGCCTTGCTTTTGGTATATCGAGGGCTTTTTGTTAGAGATCGATCACAGCTCTTAATTCTTTGAAACCACTCTTGATTATCCCGTCAAGTAATTTTGATGGTTGAACGTGACTCTATTTAATTTTCAAAGATATACTATTAGAATTAGGATATAAATCATAATCAAAAAGCTACTTTTTCAGCTATTTAGTTCATTTCAGAGTATCACTTTATAGAATCAGACAAAAACAATTTTTTTAAAAAAATAATGTTTGACAGCTTTGATTCTGATCAAGAATTAGAAGCTGAGAGATTTATCAAAAAGTGCTGAGGATCTCAAACACTCCAGAGAGAGGCCAGGCCGTTTATATTTTTCTATCTCTTTCGACAGCCTGAATGCGACGATGATTTCAATAATTTAGTGAAGATAAATTTTTTATGCGTATGTCTCACCTGAATCAAATCATTGCAAATCAGTCGTCGCATCAGCCAACCTAGCAGCGTACTGCACCACACTCTGGCAGGAAGGGGCTTCAATGATTCTTTTTTGTAAAAAAAACATAGTCTCTTCGGTCTAAAAGAAAATTATTTTGAATAATGATATGATCTTTAAAACATAACTTTGACTTTTATTTTATATAAAAATATTTATTAAAAAAACATATATATATTTTTATAAACGTATTTTTTAAAACAAATCTAATCATATAATTTTTATATATTTAAACTTAACAGGTTAAAATTTATTTATAATTTATATTTCTAATATTTGACAAAAACATTATTCAAAGCGATTTTCTTTTTACACAGAAAGGAGTACACTAGTTCAAGCTAAGAGTTGGCTGGAGTGCCCCCAAACTTTGTTCAAGTATAAATGAGTATGTTTTGTTGAATACTACGTTCTGATGGTTGGTTTATGACACCTAGTAATAATTTCTTGCTGAAACACTGGATATATGGTTGATTGCACACCGTATATATATTCTCGACAATTTACAGGACAATCCTCTTCCAAATAAACACCCTCTCCTTGATAGGTTCCCCTTTCCAACACGTCTACACCATCAAAAACTAGGACGAATCAGCGCTTTGCAATTACTCCACCCATCTACTCCGGCATCAGTCGTCTCCATCGCATCCGTCCAATCATTCAAAGGGCCGCCGCCAGTGTTCTCGTGACCAAGAGCATCGTCATGGTGGTCAACTGGTCAGGGACTCCAAGTCCCAACACCGTCAGCTGGCGGCAGCAGCAGCAGCAACAGCGTCGCTGAAAAAGATCAACAAGCCAGGGCCGGCCAACGCCGTGCACTTTGAACTTTTTGTGCATCCGAAAGCTATCCACAGCCTGATCTTTTTTGTTCCGGAAAAAGAGCCCAAAGCTCACGGTCTCGGTCGATTGATCGATGCGCCCGTGTGTCTCTTGCCCTTTCCATGTGTCTATCTCTGTCCCGGTCAAGCGAAAGGCAGGGACTGCAGATGGGAATATTCTCACCCTCATTTTTTCTTACGTACTACTAGTAGTGAATATTTCTTCATTCTTAATTTTTAATATAATAATTTAATTCAAATTTAAAATAAATTTAGTATAACAATTTAAAAACAGAAGCAGTAAGCATTACACACTTGTACAAGATTCCACTGCCTGGCACGCATGGGGTTTTCGCTACTGCCTTCTCACGCTCAAATTTTTATAGATAATGGAACAAGTTTCCGGCGCCCTCACGTCGGATTGTGTCTGCAACCACAACCACGTGCGGGTCGACACGTGACATAAAAATTTGCATTATCCTTTTGGACTTAACGAACCCTAGCTCTCCCCTAGCGGCGCAGCATCGCAGGAATCCGTTGGAAATAATCTTGTGTTAATCTCTGGATATTGTTAATTTGGAGTATCAGCTGGGAAAAGGAACTGCATGATGGCATTGCATGTGATTGGTTGGAGGTTTCCAACAAGGGGCCGGCGTGCCTATGATCGATAGCGACGTGTGCGTCAATCAGTAGACAAGAAACAGATGTTTGCTACGGATACTAGTATAACATCATCCACAATATTATAATAAGGATATATAGTCTTGATCAAATAAATTGTTTCTAGCTGGTGACGCAAAATTAATATTTAACAAACATAAGAAAAATATTACTAGATCATTGTGAAACCAGCTACCTAACATTTTTTTCACTATATAAACAACTTGTTTTTTTGTTGATATTGTTTATTAAAATTTAAAACATTTGATTTTTATCGTAATGGAAAAGACGGAAAATACGTGTATTATGTTGAGTCAGAGTACCTAGCTGATGGGGGGGGGGGGGGGGGGGGGGGGGGGGGG
>BCLF01000043.1:540594-589981 GCA_001602275.1 Zoysia japonica
TCCGTATGCTACGGCATCACGGACGCATGGCCGCCGCGTCCAGACACAACGCGAGACAAAGCACAGAGGACCACACATCCGGTCGCCGTCGCCATGCTCGCACACGCTCTCACGTCGCTCGATCTGGCCCGGCCCCTGATCATCGTCATGTGCCGTGTCGATCACCAACTTGCTTGTGCACGTATCCTGCGGCCAATCGTTATCGATGCTGTTACGCACCAACCATGGATCCAGATTCAGGGTGTGTTTGATTGAAATACGAAAAAGCAGTTGTGAGCTGTGAAAAAGCAACTGTAATATATAAGTGGTGAGAAAGCTAAAAGCCGTTTGGTTTAAAGTAGCTGTGAGATTGTGAAATTGTAACATAATGTACGTATATAGCAGCATGTATATATAATAATTATAATAAAATTATAGTTCTATTATATAATTATAATTATATTATATAATTACAATTATGTAATATAATTATATATAACTATAATTATGTAAAATATATAATTATAATTATATAATATATATAATTATAATAAAAGTATAATTATATGTAATTATGCAATATAAAATTGTATATAATTATAATTATATATTATATAACTGTACCTATAGTAATCTATAATTATAATTACATATAATTATAGTACATAATTGTAATTATATATTATATAACTGTACCTATAGAAAGATATAATTATAATTACAATTATGTAATACAAAATTAAAAATAAATATAATTATGTATTACATAAATATAATTATATTACATAATTATAATTATGTATTATATAATTACATATACTTTAATTATATTATATAATTATAATTATGTAATATAATTATAATATATATAAACTGACGTTCACAGCTGACAAAAACAAGTCTAGACTTATTTTTGCTTTTGAAGTAAGAAAAAGCTGCTTTCTCAAAAAAAACTTTACCTTTGGTTGAGCTTTTGGCTTTTGTAAAAGTCAATAGCAACCAAAGAGACCCTCAGTGTCATATATTCTAAAAATGATTCTGCTTCGAATTCTGAAAAAAAAATTTACCAAATGATTTTAAAAGTCTTTTTCCTTCCTTTTTCAATCTCTTTTCAAGAAGCACTTCTCTAATTTGTATTAAAAACCAAAAGCACAAAAATATTATTTTTTTTATGGAAAATAATTTTCCACTCATTTATATATTAGAATCACAATAAAAGCCATTTTGCTAAATGGTTTGAAAGTGCTTTTTGTAGAGAATGTATTTTTTTTTTAGAGAACCCATTTTTTAGAAGCTATTTTTTTTTAAATAAGCTGTTTTCTTAAAATGTATAGCAAACAGGACCTAAGAAGGATCGATATGTATCATAATTTCTACTATTTTTTTGGAATATAGTACTATTACTCTATTTTTATCTTGAGTAATTAATCACCTTGCTGGGACCGACGTCGTCCAACACGTCGCTGGAGGAGTTGCTGTCGGGTTGATTAAGACTCTCGAGAATTTTATAATCAAACAAAGGTGAAGCCATTATCACTGCACTAGTTTAAGGAATCAAACAACCGTCCGGTGGGCCTACCATGTTGCCTGCTCGGTGCTCCGTGACTGTGATTTGTTGAAGGACGTGGAAAGCTTTGGTGCCATGTTCTCTTCTCTTGAAGCACAGTTTAGGCTGAATTTACCATGAAACAACGTAGGCTTCTCATAGAAATTCGCAGACGGTGTCGTGGATCATCAGCAAAATTCATAGATATCCAAATAGTACTCTCTTTTTTTGCGATGGCGATATTCAGATACTACTTATCAGAGGTATTCTGAATCAAAAATACTAATCTCAGCTTGTTAAAGCAGCGAATCTGTTGGAAAATGTTGGCCTTGCAGCACCGCCATCAGGGAGAGAGAATCGAGAGTGGGCTCTGCATCCGTACGGAAATGTGTACCTCACCTCGTTCCTACTCCTTCGCGGCCCCAAAAGTAGAAAGCGTTACAGGATGTTTTTTTTTTTTGAATTAGGAGCGTCCCAGGGATGTTAAGAGTGGATAATCCCTCTCCTCGTTTTCCTTCCTGAGCTGGTAGTGGCGGCAGGGCAATTTCAGCCAGCGAGCACCCGGTCCTTTCAGCTCCAAGCGAAAGCCGCACTCTCTCCTCTCCACAATCTGCAGACACATCGCTCCATCCTTCTGTCCCCTTCCTGATTGCAACGATCTGCTTTTCTCCTCCTTCTTCCACTTCCAGTTCATACCTACCCTGTTTTCGGCTGTGAATCTTTCGATCTCTTGGTGCCATCACTGCCATGCATCTGAGCGACTGGAGAATGGAGATGCAGGGCCAAGGACTGAGCCACAAATCTCCCTGACTTATCGAAAATCCAATCGTTTTCAACCCTGACCCGCCTTTTTCTTCCGTGCCGTGAAGTTTCAATTTTCGAAGCTTTTTCTTTTTCCGGCGCGAGGTATTTCTGTTACGTGGTGCGAGTATTGTTCTCCAGAACCGTTTGGTTCGTGCGAACGCCTCGGTTCGTTCGCATTGCTTTGTTTCGAAGATCCGTCCTCCGGGTGACTGACTGCAGGCGTTCGTGGGAGATGAAGAAGAGCCTGCGGTGTTTCAAGGAGAGTGGTGGCGGCAATGGTCGGGGCGAACAGGGGAAGCGGCTGGAGCGGCGGCTGTCGCTGGGCGAGTACAAGAAGGCGGTGTCGTGGTCCAAGTACCTGGTGGCGCCGCCGGGCGCCAGGATCCGCGGCGGCAGCGAGGAGCTGTGGAGCGCCGACCTGTCCAAGCTGGAGATCCGGGGCAAGTTCGCCACCGGCCGCCACAGCTGCGTATACTCCGGCCGGTACGCTGGCCGCGAGGTGGCCATCAAGATGGTTAGTCAGCCCGAGGAGGACGCCGCGCTTGCCGCCGAGCTCGAGCGCCAGTTCGCCTCTGAGGTCGCGCTCCTCCTGCGCCTCCGACACCCCAACATCATCTCGGTATGAGCCAAATTATTCTTATTTTTTTTTACTTTTACCGCGTATTTGTTCTTGCCTCGAATTTTTGGATGAATGATTCCTGTCCCAGTCTTGCTGCTTCGTGCAAGTAGTACGTGTGAGGTTACCATCTTAGCGTTTCCGTCTCATATCTCTTTGCCGCAAGTGTGACTGAAACTCTGTTCTAGTTAGTGGAATATGGTAGGGACTGTATCTGAGGTGCAGAGCAGTTCCTTGTGCAATTTGGCAGATCTTCCAGCTGAAATAAATCTCTTTTCCGTGATGCATCCTGGTGCCGGCTGTTCATTTCTTCAGCCGACAGTGGAGGATCTGCCTCCCAACCACTGCGTGAGACTCCACGATCTATGTTTATATAAACCTTGATTTAGAGATTGAATTATGCAATAGAGAAGAAACAGTGAGACTTGTAATATTTGTGGATGCATATACTTTTTAGGTTACACCTCTATGAGATGTTAAATAAGATCTGTTCATGTAGACGGCCTTTTGGCCCTTTTCATTTATTTTTTTTTTCATCTGGAAGGTCATACAGTGGAAGCGCTGATGAAGAATGGTCTAAGCTTAGAGCAACAGAGATGGGGGTTATGATTAGAGCCCCAGTGGATTGATAATGAACCTTCCAGACCATGTAGACCATATGCTGGTACTATCAAGCAGAATTATAGTTTCCTTAAAAAGATGCTGAATAGCTATTAGTTTGAAAAAAAAAAGTTTTTTTCAGTCTTTCTCGTCTCATGGCGTTGTTCCTTTCTTGGCCAAAGCCGTGCCGTAGGCTGTCAGAGTTGTTCGGTTAACTATCTTCACATTAAAGTTGGCACCTTTATGCTTTGATCGGATTGGAGGAAGGATGTGGCAAAGATAAGGTAGCATGGTATGAGCAGATTTGTGCATACCTACATGGTAACCTAACGAACAGGGAGAAATCCTTTTTTAATGAACAGTATGAAATTGATATTTGTGCTAGTGAAATGACTGAAAAGTTTGTAAACTCGGACAATAAAATTAGTTAGGAAAGTTTATCTTCCTTTCTGTATCCATGTCATAATTTTAGAACCAACCCCTTAAGCTGTGCTTTTAGTTGGTTGCCACTTTGTTACTGCCGTCTAGTGATGTCATTTTGTTCCTGATTGGTTTTTGTACTCCATATACCCCAATAGTTAGTTGAACTTTGCATTCATGCAATGTAAATAGTATATTCTACTTCAATCATTGGTATACATAGAGAACAGATAATTCAATTGAGCTATTCACTGAAACTACTTGATGCAAAAGATTGAGTTGTTGGTAGATCTCGGCACACTGCGCTGGCAAAAAAGCTTAACGTATTTGGACTATTGGACTGGTTAAATCACTGTGTGGGGCACCTTTTTGTTGGAAGGAAGTGTATTGGCTTCACTGTGAAGATGTTGGGCGTAAAGTGATCCATGGGCCAACAGTCAAATTGAGATTATTATCCTACGCTACGCTCGATAGGTCATGTCATCTACCGCACCGTAGATGGTGACATTACTCAGTTGAGAAGTTGTGAAAAAAGATAATGTATTTCATTAAGTAGGTGGTGGATCATGGATAACATCAAGGCTTAGTTTTTTAGTTTGTAGAAGAAAGTGTGTCTTATCAGTAACCACGGGAGAATTGGCATACAGAGTGTTTATGTAAATGTAAATATTAATCCCACTGTTCAGTTAGAAGGTGCTTACCTTGCTCACTTGACCAGACGAGTCTCGTGTGAAAAGATTTTATAGACCAGGAAGAACAGAGTAGGATTGGGAATTCAGACTCCATTGATGCAACATTGCAACTTGCATTACCATAGTTCATATGATCTCAGGTGACATGCCTGCATATGATCACACAATGATACAACTAGTATATTAGTTTCATACTACTATGCCCCATATTGTATTCTCTACTGCTTAATCATTTGAACTTATTTGTCGACTCTGATATGGCATACCTTCTAATATCCTTTTCTTCTTTCAGTTTGTTGCAGCATGTAAGAAACCACCAGTGTTCTGTATCATCACCGAGTTCATGGCAGGCGGTTCCCTCAGGAAACACCTACATCAGCAAGAGCCTCACTCAGTCCCCATTGAACTAGTTCTCAAACTAGCTCTGGACATCGCTCGTGGGATGAGCTACCTCCACTCGCAGGGAATACTTCACAGAGACCTCAAATCGGAGAACATACTTCTGGGGGCAGACATGTCGGTCAAAGTGGCCGATTTCGGGATATCATGCTTAGAGTCGCAGTGCGGAAGCGGCAAGGGGTTCACAGGAACCTACAGGTGGATGGCTCCGGAAATGATCAAGGAGAAACAGCATACCAGGAAAGTTGACGTGTACAGCTTCGGAATCGTCGTGTGGGAGATTCTGACGTCCTCGGTTCCGTTCAGCGAGATGACTCCTGAGCAGGCTGCTGTTGCTGTTGCACTGAAGGTATGGTTCTTGATGTTATTTATTTATGCGCATCTATATTTCTGCACGCAGAGGGGAGCCTTTTTCTTTTCTTCCCAGAATGCAAACCTTCATCTACCAGACTCTAGTACTCTCTCTGATTTTAAATTATTGACACCGTTAACTTTTAACATAAACTTTGACCATTCGTTTTATTTAAAAAAATTTGTTCCAATGTGTAAAATTATTGGTTGTAATTTAAATTCTATTAATGATAAATCAAATAATAACAAAAATTTAAACATTTGAACAAATTTTTTAAATAATATAAATAGTTAAAATTGATGTTAAAAGTCAATGTGATGGTCAATATTTTAAAACCGGAGAGAGTAACCGATTTGAACCCTTTCTTACAGAACGCTAGGCCACCACTGCCCGCTTCTTGCCCTGTGGCAATCAGCCACCTGATAACGCAGTGCTGGGCGACGAACCCTGACCGAAGGCCTCAGTTCGACGACGTCGTCGCGATCCTCGAGAGCTACAGAGAAGCTCTTGACGAGGATCCGTCTTTCTTCCTGTCGTACATACCGCCTCCGATGCGCCACCACCACCACAACCAGCAGCAGCACCATCAGCACCAGCAGAGGCTCCTCCGGTGCTTCCCTCGCTGCATACCCATGCGCCGGTCCGCGTCTCTGAATGTATGATCAGCCCGATCGAGGCGGCCGTTGCTCGTCAGGCGCCGTGTTGCGCAATACGCGCCCTACTTCAGAATTTCTTTTTTTTTTTTTCTCGCTTTGTCTATGCGCCGGCCCTCTATTATGCGGCACTAGCATATATGCTGGTAAGGTTTAGTTTCTTCTTTGGTTTCCGCCCTTGATGATGCCTTGAGTTTGTAGAGATGGTAGTAGGCAGGCAGGCAGCTTCCGGTTATTATCTATGGATATGCCATTTGCTTTGAGATATGGAAACGTGAAGGAGCCTCAGTAACTGTAATATATTTGAGCTCTTCGTTGAAACATGTTTGTGCTTTCTCCTTTTTCAAGTTTTCAGGCCTCCTTTGAATGCCAGAATTTTCTCCTTTTTCTTATATTTTTTTTGTAAAATTAAATTAATTCCTATTATAACATTCTCATAAAGTTTCCATGAAATTCCTGCATTTAAAAAAAAAACCTCAGTCAGTACAACTGCAATGCCCCGTGAATCCGTGATAGTGGTACCCTAAACTGACAGCAACACCTGCGGCCAACGTCGGCGAAGGAGGAGCTCGGCGCCGCCGCCCCCATCGATCGCGATGGCGAGATGCGAGACAAGTTTACGGCGGTCATTCAGGGGAGATTGAACTAGAACTCCCAAAATCGTATCACAGGCTCACAGCATCATATCGATCGAAGCCCAAAAAAGGCTAAGCCCAAGATAAGTTCGGCCCAAACTCTGTTTTACACGCGAATCCAATAAAGAGCATGGGAAGAGGCAACGGTATGGTTAGGGCCCATTGACAATCAGCATGGAAAGCGCATGATTTGTGTCGTTGGATCGATGGCCTCAAGTCAAGAACACCTTTGGGCTCTCCTCCTGACGTCGCCGTCCTGAAAGGAAGCCTTTGCCGCGCACCCTGTTCGGCTGTTCCACGCGAAAAAAAATGAGGCTTTGAAATTTTTGTCTGTGGTTGGAAAATTCGTCACTAAATTTTCAAATCATAAATACAAATAGTTTTATATGTCATTGATACGCAAATTTATCAAAAAAGTAATATTTCAAGTCTTAAATATCTAAATTTCTCCGAAAAATAGAGAAATATTTTCTATGCCGATCTGTGTGCCAATGTTTAAGCATCGAAAGAAATTTGCATATTTAAAACTTAAAATGTTGTTTTTTTATGAATTTGTCATCTATGTAAATGATATACAAAACTAACTGTATTTATGATTTATAAATCAAATATCAAATTTCCGAAATATATTGTTTCAACCGACAAAAATGGAAAAGCCTCGAGCATCGGTCGTCACAGATGGAACACGTGGCACGGAGGGGAAGAGGCGAGACGCTCCAAACTTGCCGTCGTCAGCCGGTCCCGGTCACATCACGAGGAAGAAGGAAGAGGGCAGGGCAGCAGACTTTGATACACGTGGACCACGGCTGCCCTGCGTGCCCGGTTTTGGAAAAAGAAAAGAAAAAAATATACAGAGAGAAAAAGCCTTTTTTCTTTTCTAAGGACATTGGGGGCTTTAGGTAAAATTAAAATGGGTGACTATCATCTACCATTACTGATATGCGAGCTCAGATCCATATCTTCTACATTTATTGTAGAGGATGTCATCCTATTTAATACAACATAGCAATTTCACAAAAATCATACAAAATTTTAATATAAAACATGCAATTCAATTTTATAGAAAAATATAAAAATCAGGAAAATTTCCTACAAACGCGATATTAGAGTTCAGTTGCACCCGTTTCCTACGATTCTAAGGGAACGGTCAATTACGGGAGTACGTCAGCTACAAACGTTCAAACTTCAAAACACATGCTGTTAAACACTGTGATTGTGGGGTCAAACGGGTCGAACATGTGCTGGAAGTCACAAAGGAAAACGGCACCGAGTTCAAACTCGTGTGTGCGAAATCCATCGCCTCGCATGTGAAATATTATCAAGCTAGTAGAATTCAAGATACATGTTCGGGCTGCACACAGACCTGCATGTTGCTCGTCAAACGACTCGACCGAAATCAAACCACGTGGACGAGAATCAAACTCACGAGGGCGGCGGTTACGCGGCGGCCTGACTCATCTGACTGGCTGTGCTTTGATGCATGTTGCTAAT
The DNA here is from genome assembly GCA_001602275.1 of Zoysia japonica. Classification (NCBI taxonomy): domain Eukaryota; kingdom Viridiplantae; phylum Streptophyta; class Magnoliopsida; order Poales; family Poaceae; genus Zoysia; species Zoysia japonica. The sequence goes on from BCLF01000043.1 coordinate 548,782, forward strand.
AGCCTCTACTCCGTACTACTACTCATGTTTAGCGTGTTCCCTGAGGATGTCTTGAATCCCAGCCCTGATTTTAGCTGAAGATATTTACATAAAAATAATTGTAGCTTCTGTTTCAGCGATGCACATGTTCAGGCTTCTTTTCAACTATGTTGACTACTCCATTCGATTTTAAAATATTGACACTGTTGACTTCTAACATCAACTTTTATCATTCGTCTTGTTCAAAAAATTTGTTCAAATATTTAAAATTTTGTTATTATTTGAGTTGTTATTAGTGGAATTTAAATCACGACTAATAATTTTACACATTTGAACAAATTTTTTGAATAAAACAAATGATTAAAGTTGATAAAAAAAAGCTAACAGTGTCAGTAATTTAAAATCGGAGAAAGTAATTAAGGAAGGCAACATCTCCATTCCAATGTGTTATAGGAACCCAAGTTACAAGTTACAATTATGTACATTATGCAAAATTTTATAAACATTTTTCTACACATAGATATGTCTTCAATCTCCTCAAGAATGGAGCCCCTTGTAGTGCAAATCGGTGGACCTGACAAAAAGTTTGACCCGTGGATCCAAATACCCAGGACAGAGACCCTTAATTCACTGTTGCTCCAAGAAATGAAGAGGCACACCCGGTGGCTCCTACATTAGGCTGCGATTTTCAGTGCTTGCCATCGCATGGAAGCAAGTCAAAAAGGGACGGTATCCGTCCAACCCTTTCGGTTCATGCATAATTACTTCACGCACTGATGGATCACTATCGCGCTGAATATCATCCTTCTAATAACCAAAGTGGAGTACGTACTATATAATGATCTTGTATATATATATATATGCACACGTGTCCGTAGAGCTTTAGTAGAAAAGTTGCAGCATGAACATGCATGCGTACGAGATCAGCCACTTGTTAGGTGGGCATTCGTCCCTCCAGTCCAGTGGAGCCGACCGACCAGGCCACTTCTTTTGCCCGCTCAGAACGGATAAATAATATTCATCCATGTGTCCAGCTAGTGCCGCCCCCACCTCTTAAGTCAGTGTGGTACTAGTGCAATGGAACGTATCCCCCTGATATTTTTATTCCTCTATTTTTTTGTGTAACTTTTTGAATCTTCCTGCAAAGGTGTGCAAGCCACAGATCGATGTTACTTTCAGTGGTGCAAATGGTGGCTGAAATTTCCATGTTCATACCAATATATAATCAGAAACGACGGCAAAAAGTGGTGTGGATGTCCAATAACATGTAGTAATAAAAATTTATGAGTAACAATGAGTCTACTTGGTGGCTCCTCCCACTGAAATTACTGGGAATTTTATATATGAGTAATTTGTCTCTTCGATGTAATTATCTTTACAGTACGTTTGTTTCGAAATGTCCTTTTCATTCCGATTGTCCTCATATTTAATATTTAACTATTCATCTTATTAAAAAATATAATAAATATTTTATACATTGCTATAATTTTCTTTATCATTAAATTTATTTAAAACACAAAATATAATTTATATATTTAAACTAATTTTTATTCAAAATTTAAGAAGGTGAATGATTAAAGGTGATGTAAAAAACCGATGGAGTAAACAATTAGAAAAAAGATGGAGTATATATAATTCTATAAAAAATGTTCTAAAACCACACAGTACACCAGAATGACACATTTATTTTTTTGTAACTAGAGAGTTTTCAATTAGCTAGCGTCAGAGGGAGAGCCGTCCTAACCAGGGTTTACAAAACCGCTCAAAACTGGTCGGTTTTTCGGTTTTTAGTGAAATCGGTCTGGTTTGGTTTTATCGGATGATCGGTTTTTTAAAAAAAAATTAAATTTTTTTTGAAAAATTCAGAATATCGAAATCGCTAAAACCGTCAGCTAACCGGTGAAACCGGCGGGTTTTAAATTTTGAAATATGTACTGTAGCAAACCGATGAAACCAATCGGTTTACTGTAGCAAACCGTTTAAATTTTGAATTTTCGATTTAGAGCGATTTTTGATCGATTTTTCTGATTTTCACGGTTTTCGTTAAACCGGTCCCAACCGGTTTAAGTGGTTTAAATGAAACAGTAAACCCGCTCCCGACTGATTTGTCTACACTCGGAATACAAAAACGGGCATTGAGAGGGGGAGACCACATAGCAGGCCGAGTGAGGCATCAGCTGCCGCACTGGAGGCCATCCGACATTCAGATTCCCACCTCGTCTTATCTCCACACATTTCTGCCCTGTTTATATAACAACGCAATCTCCTTCCCACCATCACCACCACCGGCGCCTGCGCCTCCGCCTCCGCGCGACTCCTACCTCCTCCTCCTCCTCGTCGTGCCCTCTCTCTCAGGTCCTCCCTCACTGCTCCTTCCCGGCCATTTACTTCGGCCCGGCCAAGAATCCAAGATGGCAGCAGCTCTGAAGGCCTCGTTTCCGGGGGAGCTCAGCGCCGTCTCATTCCTGGACTCCAGCAGGGGACCTTTCGGCCAGCTCAAAGGTTGGATGGTATTTTCCTCTTTCGGTGACTCTTTTCCTTGATCAGTGCGTGAACTTTTTTTCGGCCCGCAATTTCTCGACTTTGCGGTTTCCTGCCATTTTCGTGCTTTAGTATTTACTTCCGGGTGGCTAGCTTGATGGATAATTACGCAAGCACATGCTCATAGCTAATCTTAATTGGTAGAATGGACAGTTTCTGCAAAGATGAGGCTTTTTTTTTATGCCGCCATGTTGTTCAAGGTTGTTCAATTCCTCCGTTTTGACGTGCTTTTCCTGGATGTATTTTGAGAGCCGGTTCTGTTTTTGTGCATGGGAACTTCTTTGGGGGCTGTAGTCATTGAAAAGTTTCACGCTCTGAATCCTCTGATTCTAACTGCTTTGATTTGACACCCTAAAAAGTCAGAATTTTTCAGATTCTCTGAGAATCGTTTCTTACGTTCCTGGCTGGAATGGCTGCTTCTGTGATTATCTTAGTGTATCAAATTCTGAAAGACGTCAGCTCCATCTTTCCACAGGCTACACCAAAAATTGTGATATCTAATTGTCTGAGAACATATTCTGCATATATTCGAACTCTGTCTCGACTTTCCGCGATACGATATTATTAAGAGGTTTTAGCACTTCCATCATGCGCTTTTATAGCTTTGTTAGGTTAAGTGTAGCATAGGCAGTGTTTATGAATGAGCAGAACAAGTAGCATGTCAATCCACAAAATCAACCCTTCATTATGTGGTACATAGCAAATGTTTTACAGATGGGTTCCTTGATCATATCGCACACAATATTCTTTTTTTTTGGCTATATAATAACTCAGTTCTTGAGTGAACTCTGGTCAGTAGTGTTATTTTTCTAATCTTGATATGATTTATCTTGCTGCAGTGGATTTTTCATTTCAAAGGAAGGGCAAAAGAGCGATTTCACTGAGAAGGACATGCTGTTCTATGCAACAGGCTCCACCACCAGCATGGCCTGGGCGAGCTGTCGCTGAGCCTGGTCGGAAGTCCTGGGATGGCCCGAAGCCTATCTCAATTGTTGGTTCAACTGGTTCCATAGGAACACAGGTAAGACACCAAGCAAAGATTCATGGATGATTTTGTTCATAAAAAAAAAATCTTAGTTTTGAGAAATGCATATATATCTGAAACTGCAAACTAGTGCATAGTTTGCATGCAATTTGATTCAGCTGACATGGCTAGAAGCAGTTAAATGTTATCCACCTCTCAACTCTGATACTTATTTAGTTGTTATATTTAACTAATATGCGAATGTGTTCATAACAGTTGTTTCTGAAACAGTGAATGCAGTCGACATATGCCACATGTCCTATATATACCACGTAATATATTGCACTACTAACTATTGTTGTGCCTCGTTTCAATTTTTTTGAATGATTAAAGACATTGGATATCGTTGCGGAGAATCCAGATAAATTCCAAGTTGTTGCTCTGGCTGCTGGCTCCAATGTGACTCTTCTAGCTGATCAGGTATAATGATATTGTGAGTAGACTGTTCCTTGTTCACATTTTTTTTGCTTTCAAGCTTCTAATAGGCAATTGTTTTGTTTAATAAAAGAAATTGTGCACTCATTTATCTCATTACTATTTATTGTGTTTATGAATAAGTACTATTTGTTGTCACAGGTAAAAACATTCAAACCAAAGCTGGTTGCTGTAAGAAATGAGGCTTTAGTTGATGAGCTAAAGGAAGCTTTAGCTGATTGTGATGACAAGCCAGAAATTATTCCTGGAGAGCAAGGCGTCATTGAGGTAAGAGATTTCATATGGTGCTATACATGTGAATAACTATTACTCTCTCCGTTCCAAAATATAAGCATTTCTAGGTTTAATCAAAGTCAAACTTTTTATCACTTTGACCAGTAATAATGTATTACTAATGATGTTTTATCATATAAAAATTATATTTTTTGAATTCATTATGAAATATGCTTTCATAAAAAGTATATTTTTACATTAAGAAATATGTAATTTTCTAAATGTTATTAGTAAAAGTTAAATTTTTTTGACCTTATCCAAACCTATAAATGCTTATATTTTGGAACGGAGGTAGTAATTGACTCGAGTGCCATAAATATTCAACTTAGGTTGCTCGCCACCCAGATGCAGTTACAGTGGTCACTGGAATAGTTGGCTGTGCAGGGTTGAAGGTAATTTCCCTTCTTTTTCATATATCTCTTTTCTTTTGTGTTGCATGTTGAGAGATCGATTGTTGCCATGTTGCTTTCCTTTGGTGCCAGCATATATATGCATCTTTGACATACAAAAACAAGTACGGCAACAAATTGGCGTGGTATATATGGTCCAATATCCTATTGCCTGCCCTACTTTTATCTTTTAAATTTCAAGAAGCATGGTGCATGGCCACTTCATTATTGCTACATAATAGTATCAGGAGGACCGTCATGACATTTGTTTCTTTCAGTCTGTTAAATTATTAATTATTATCTTTGAGATGGATTAGATTCTTTTACTTTTGTAATTATGATATTTCTTTCCTTCACTTGGTTGGATGTAAGCAAGAGAGTTGTCCCCAAACATAGCAAACTAAATTACCTGTTAGTTTGGCTCTACTGTTTGATCAATAACTTTATATTTCTTGGTGTATCAGCCTACAGTTGCTGCAATTGAAGCTGGGAAAGACATAGCACTGGCAAATAAAGAGACACTTATTGCAGGTGGTCCTTTCGTGCTTCCCCTTGCACACAAACATAATGTGAAAATTCTTCCTGCTGATTCTGAGCACTCTGCAATATTTCAGGTATCTCATAAAATAATCGCTTCATTACTTTTCTTTAATACATGTTCAGTAATGGCTGAAAAAAGCATAGATATGCTTTGGATGTGCAAGTTTAAAAAAATAGTAATTCTGGTGGATTATCTATGAAACTTGGAAAGAATTTAGTGTAGCTGTTCTGTCATCTGTGGTCTATCTTTCTATGGCTTTCTTTTCTTTGATTATTGTGATGTGCCAATTTGGTGTCTGTATCCTCCAATGCCAGTGTATACAAGGCTTATCTGAAGGAGCACTTCGTCGCATTATTTTGACTGCCTCAGGTGGTGCATTCAGGCAAGTCTATTCACATACTCCTGTGTTATATGTACTTCTGGAAGCTATGAATCCATATCCTTATAATATCAATTGATCATGACAGGGATTGGCCAGTTGACAAGCTAAAAGAAGTAAAAGTTGCTGATGCTTTAAAGCACCCTAACTGGAATATGGGGAAGAAGATCACAGTTGATTCTGCTACTTTATTCAACAAGGTATTTTGGACTTCCCTTAAAGAGATTTCAAAATCTACTAAAGTCTTATTTTGCTTCTACTAAGCACTAAAATGACAACTTATAGGGCTTGGAAGTTATTGAAGCACATTATTTATTTGGCGCCGAATATGATAACATTGAGATCGTGATCCACCCACAGTCTATCATACATTCTATGGTTGAAACCCAGGTGAGTCCTAGAAACTGGTTACATGTTTACTCCATTTTTCTAATTTTTTTGAGTAACAACTTTATATGTCAAAATATTGTTAAACATTCGTGAAATTCTATTCCCTCAGGATTCATCTGTCTTGGCTCAACTAGGCTGGCCTGATATGCGGCTGCCAATATTGTACACTTTATCTTGGCCAGATAGAATATATTGCTCTGAGGTCACCTGGCCCCGACTAGATCTTTGCAAGTAAGTCTCTTCATCTGAGTTTCTGTGCAACTTTTGCAATACAGCCAATATTGTTTGTTACAAGGACTGCCAACACGCAACTTTTTATTCAAATCCATTAGGAAATGATTGGTCATTGTCATAAGCTCCGGTTCTGTTCTTTATGTGCATCTGTGTGTTAAGAACAGATCCGACTTTGGTTTTGACTAGAAAATGGTATGATATAAATATGTGAATGAGACTAACAAAATTTCCATAGAAAATCACGCACCCAGTAATTAAGTCCTTTTATGATTATATATGTTGAGCAGGTTTGTTGATTTTATGGTACTTATAATAATCAAACACATGCTTATGATTGTTACTTGTGAAAACAGGAACATTGTACGGATAATGAATTAAGAAATGGTTAATAACCTAACAAAAGTACAGTCAATCGAACTTGTCAAATTATAAAGTACTTGCAAGATTAACCTTTCAACACTCAAATGCAATTGATTTATGCAGGCTGAGTTCGCTGACTTTCAAAGCTCCTGATAATGTGAAATACCCATCAATGGATCTTGCCTATGCCGCTGGGCGAGCTGGGGGCACTATGACAGGAGTTCTGAGTGCTGCTAATGAGAAGGCTGTGGAATTGTTTATTGATGAAAAGTATGATTCTTTCCTTGCAATACCATTTCTTACTCTGTTTTCTTTTAGATGAGCATTGTGTGTTGGATTTCATCTCCTGATTTGGTTTAGGAATATATTCTGCAATTTTTTTTAAGGAGAACAATGTTATGTGAGTGCAGCAATGCAACTAACATGCTTTGGAAAAGTCCATCGGTATCTGTTTCACTTTAGAGAGTGTAAGTTGCATAATGTATTAGAAAGAGCCGGTGCTTTTGAGCTTTTAAAAAAACTGGTTGATGGCTAGTTGAAAAGCTGGCTGTTAGAATAGTGACTATTAGGTTTTGCAATATATTTGGCTTTTCTACAGACCAAAAGCCAGAAAACAGCTCTGGACGAGCTTTTCAGGTTTTAGTTCATTTACTCAAAAACTAGCTTTTCAATGTTCCAAAAGCCAGATTTTCAAAACCCTATTTGTTTAAGCTTTTCGAAGCCAGCCTGAAAAGCGAAAACAAAGAGGGCCTAAAACATCTTTGTTTAGATCATCCTTTAAATATTTTAGCTTCACAAACAATGTTGGGGTTTCTGTGCCTGGGATGCTATACATTGCTAAGACTCCGTTAGTGCAATCATAAGCAGACATGCCCAAAATCTAGCTTGGTCTCGACTCTCGAGCACAATTCCTTTTCCAAATTAGTACCTCTATACTTTTTTTGTTGGCGCTGATTAGCACAAATGTGTGCTAACTGACGTCAAAAAAAAAAAACCAGAGGTAATAGCTCATACAGGTGAACTCTGTTCTGCAAACAATTTATTACGGGTTGTTACACAGGCATGTGAAGAAATCATTTTCTTTTGTTGTTGCAGGATAAGCTACCTCGACATCTTCAAGGTGGTGGAGCTTACATGCGACATGCACCAGAAGGATCTGGTAACAAGCCCATCGCTTGAGGAGATCATCCACTATGATCTCTGGGCGCGAGAGTACGCAGCCAGTCTGCAACCATCAGCTGGCCGGAGCCCTGTTCCTGCATAAGCATAGCCAGATATATATGCGCTCTTGCGACCCAAGCTTCCATTGCCTTCAATGGCCCTAGTGTGTAAAGGGAAAGCTCAACAAGTGTGGATACAGAGGTGCTCCGACAACCGATTCAAATGGCCAATTCGTCATTCTCTGGAGTTAGATGAAGAATGTAACACATGCTCTCGCATGAATGTATTGTGTGCGTTCCATATGAATTTTGAAGGGTATAAATGTTGGCTTTTCAGTCAGAAATCAGTTAGATGCATCCCCTTCAACCTTCAGTTTGACATGTTTAATTGTGCTTCATTTTGATCCCTAGTCGATCTAATCTCAAATCCACCTTCCCGGAGAGCTTAAGGATCTCATTGGCAGGGGTTTAGATTATGCCAATAACAGATTTAGCTCCAGATTATTTGTGAAAACAATTAATCTAGCTTATCTTAACTCATCTACATGATCAAAAAAAGTTTGGCCAAAACGGTAGAATGTGCAGCTTATCCATCACAATGTAAATTAGAAAACAGATTATGAATGCTTACGGGAATAATCTATTCCTGACTTTTCGGGTTGTAGTAAAAATTAAGCCATAATCTGCTATAATCTAAAGCAAAATCAACTACATAATCCCTAATAAACAGACCCTCACCCGTGCAACCTTATGAAGCTAATAAAATGACAGCCAATATTCAACTACCCAGTGCCATAAGGTGTTTAGGTCTCATGCATTCTGGTATGAACTTTGTTTTGTATGTGTAAAAGTTTATTAAAAAGTAGAATAACACTGTTCCAGTCCTCGAAAGCAGCAATTTATGGCCCTGACACACCTGCGAAATACCAGCAAATCCACTGGTCATCAAACGCAAAGTGGAATGTTGTGGCCAATTGAATTTTAACATTCGATGATTCCAAGAGAATCTGATGCTTTCCCTAAAACAAACATCGTTTGCTATTAAAGATTGCCATCCCAAGTCATTCCAAATCAAGCTCAATTAACACAAGCAAAGGAAAAGTTTCAAGCGTAGAAAGCACCGGAATTTATAAATGGTACCACGGCATAATTAAAAACTCACTTACGAAAGATCCCCAGAATATTGCTAATAACCTATACGACAACTCTCTAGGAATCGTCCAAATACAGTCTCACAATGGACCGGTGATAATTCACCAACTTAAGATGCAAACATCGAAAGTAGCAAAAGAGGGGCTGTTTCGCAGACAGTAAGACTTTGGGCTGCAACGGTAGCCAGCAATAAGCCCCCAAAGCACAAGGGGTGTTTAGTGGCCATATTTCTGAAACTCCCATTCACTGTTATCTGCAAGATAGAGAATTATAGGTCAGCACTCAATGCCCAAAAAACAGATGCAGAGTCATCAGATTATACAAGAGAATGCAGTTACCTAATGGGCATACTTGGCGAGTCTTAAGCCACCTGCTGATGCAGTGAAAATGGAAAGCATGATTACAAACACCTGCAGTGCATCATGTCAGACTCAGTTGCTAAATATTCAGATATGAATACTAAAAAGCACAGCTAGTTTCTGAATTTTTGATTGCAGATAAAATGAGGCACCACATGGATGTTTTTATCTCAACAAGATTGTTGTAGAGAACGAAAAAGAAATTTCAAATGAGCAAAATAATTGTACAGGTTTCACCTGTATGGCTGTATTGAATCAAGCAGCAATCTAGATAGATAAGCATCATCATGGAAGTGAATGAACCACACCTCAGATAATATTTATCACTTTATCCAGTATACATTACCATGGTTAGTAATAAGATTACGGATCAATTGAAATCTTTATATATTAAACGCCGTGCGTTCTCTAAACCCTCGTTGCGCCACGTTACCCTAAAAAATTTAAACCGTCAGATTAAAATTTAACGGTGGATATTAGAAAAGAGAAAAAAAATCCTTTCTCCGGTCAACGTAAGAGCGTGCTTCTACTCGGTGAGAGCAGGCATAAACGACCGTGCCATCGTCCTAACATATATAACGTCGTGCGTTCTCTTAACCCTCGTTGCGCCACGTCACCTTAAAAAATTTAAACCGTCGGATTAAAATCTAACAGTGGATATTAGAAAAGAGAAAAAATCCTTTCCTCGATTAACGTAGGAGCGTGCTTCTACTCGACGGAAGCAGGCATAAACGACCGAGCCATCATCCTAGCTTTTCCAAGTTTAACATAAATTTTGACTATGGTCATATTTAATTTTTTTATAAATTTCATATATTATAATTTGCTTTATCATTAAAGTTATTTGAATCACAACTTAAAATTTTACATATTTGAATTAATTTTTTTAGATAAGTTGAATAGTCAAATATGATATTAAAAATCAACAGTAAACAATAATTTAGAAATGGAGTGAGTATGTGGAAGTACACATGGATAATGTCATAAATATAAGAAATTAACTGTAACTGTTATGTTAAATCAAATTTACTTTTGCTATAGATTCAATAGAACTATTGCAAAAGATATAAGAGAAGTTCTTATAAATTTATTATACTTCTATGTCTTGCAAATATATGCTATAATTAAAGATCTTTATATGTTATAAAAATATATATTTAGATAACTTAAATTGTTTTATCTCCTACAAATGCTCCTTGATTATTATGAGAACTAAAATTCAATTTTTCCCCGCTTGCAACTCCGGTCTAAAAAAATAGTAGCTTTAAACGCAATGTTTTAATCAAACATTGCCAATATAAATTAGAAATAATTTTAAATTTATTAAGTTACAAAATTAGAAATAATTTGTTTTAAAAATACTTTCTTAAAAGTGTACCGATGCTATTTTTTATTAAATATTTTATAGATAACAAAGGTCACACTTATGCTTTGAAGAACATATCAACAACTTCTTTTTTAGACCGGAGTATATATTAATAGAACTTTGTCATCCATGTCAAGGCAAATATACTTTTATTTGTTAAATAATAAATTTAAAATATACTGCTTCAACTTAAGGGTGCACAACAAAAACATACACAAAAAGCGCGGCAATTGCTGCGCAGATTTTCTAGCTCCTCAACAAGATCTAGCCTATACATTCACATGAGCTGAGTAATCCAAGATTTGGAAAATTACACGGTTACGCTAAATTGAAATTCCTTCTCAACAAGATGCATCACCATAGTTATTAGTCCCTAAGGCTTACTCGGGTAAACCAAGGGTTGCTTGGTATCAACTAAGGTCAGCCGAAAAGCTATGTTACAATTACAGTTTTGCAGAGTTCGAATGAAACTAAACAGAGTGACGAAAGACAAGGCGCTAGCGTAATGTAATTTACAACGGACTTATCTACTTGTAGACACAGATGCAATTAAACATGTGGCGACATAACAATAGGGGGATTTGGGTTCATACCCCAAGCGACAGTGCACTCCTCGCTTGTGGCGCTGGCCTGGTTCGCCTGGCACTCGATGCCTGCACCCAACAATGCACAAACAAGCTCAACGCTAACTCAGATCCCAAATCCCAACGAACAAAAGTCGAGGTCTCAACTTACATAGATCCATGATGTGGTTGCGGCAGATGGCGCAGTTGTCGACAACGATATCTGCAAGGGCGCAAAGAAGGTTAATCGCAAATCAGATGAAATCCAATTTATCTCATCTCAGAACACCAGGGGAATGAACGGCAAACTAGAGCGGGACACATCATACCCCATGCCCATAGCGCGACGGCGTTCCACTTCTTAATCTCGAAGCGCTTGTTGAGCTTGCGGGAGGAGGAGGACGGGCCGGCGGCGGAGGATCCATCGCCGGCGGGGGCAGTCGGCGGGGCCGCGTTGATATCAGTCTCCATGGCGGACATCTGGTCGCTCGGTAGGTTTCTCGAGCACTCGACTGCAAGCCGGGTCGGATGAGGAGGGTCAGTTTGGAGTCTCAATTTTCGGCAAGCACAAGGGGTTTTATGCTAAATATAGTCCCCGCTTGTGCTGGTGTCGTCATTGTGTGTCGAAAATTTTAGGTTATGTTTGAACTAGGAATTTTGAAAGAATTTCATAAGAATCACTTTAATTTTATAGAAAAAATATAAAAAATAAAAAATTAAAAAATTATCCATTTCAATCAGAGCCTTAACATGACTGAAGATTATTAGATTCCTTTGGAAACATAACACCGGTCAATAAACTGGTACTTTCATCAGTGTTAAAAAGAAATTATTTTAAACATTGCTTTGGTCAACATTCGAAATATAAATTATAATTAAATTTCAAAGATTTTGGCATAAATTTCAACATGCAAAACTATTTCCTTCGTGTAGATTTTCTTTGTTGATATGCTGTAAACTCGAGTTTCCCATGAGCTTGTAAAATTGAGCACTGACACGAAATACAGCTGGGCAACCAAATCTGTGCTTCTATGGTTAATTAGATGTGGAGTTTTTTTTTGTTATGAAAAAACTCAACCGTAGCTTCATCAAAATAGCACTTTCAATGGGTACACATTTATAATTCCGATTTTTGGTAATTGAAATTATTTCTCTTTTTTTTTTGTATTTTCAGCCACCCTAATGAACCAAACTGCCCTGTTCTTTTGGTATGATCAGAACGAAGGGCCAGTTCGGTTGTGCTTCTTGTTGGGTATTTACTCTACTCTATTTTTAGGTTTAGTCAAAATCAAATTTCGATCGCTTTGATCACTAATAATATATAATTAATAATATTTTATTATATAAAAATTATATTTTTTTAAATTTATCATTAAATAAACTTCATAACAATTATATTTTTATATTAAAAGTTAATGTAATTTTTTAGATATTACTTACAAGATTTTGAGCTTATCCAAACTTAAAAATGATTATATTTTAATAGTATTTTAACTGTTGCTGTGCGGCAATGTCGTTCGGCTATGTACACAGATCACGAGATGAGTTTCAAACTGCTGTGGCTGTAAAAAAATTCTGTAAACAGCTGTACAACACAGCTATAAAAAGCCGCAACGAACGGACCCGAAATATCCGAGCGCTTGCAAAAAACTCAAACCCGACTGTGCCCCGTAGCTCACAAACCACCGGAGCTTTCTCAGATTAACGACTAACCGAGCAAGGCTGGGACCACTGCTGCAGTACAAAGAAGCAAATGAAAAACAATGACAATGTGCTATCCAAAACAGCATATCAGCGTTTCGTACCTCAGGCACATATTGAAATCTCGCATCTTCGAGCAAACAAACAATTTCTATATTGCCACTATGAAGAAGAAAAGTTACAATCACTTTCCATATACAACAGGTCACCAGCTATCTGTATTAGTACTATATACAGTTCGTACAACACCTGTATAAAGGCACAACTGTAGAGAACAGGCCACAACAGTGAATCTTTAACGAGCAGTCACAAAATTGCTCTTTTCTATATTCATAATTTACATTCACTCCCATGTTTTCTGAGTTACAACCAAGGTCCCCACCCCGGAAACATTTGGCACAAGCGGTCAACATCTACTGCATCCTGTATCAGTTGTTGGACCTAAATGGCAAAAATAGAAACTATTAATGACCTGGCATTGATAAAGTTATTACTCCCTCCATTTTTAAATTGATGTCGCCGTTGACTTCAAACCTCAATTTTGACCATTGATCTTATTCAAAAAATTATGATAAATTTCATAAATTTTGTTATAATTTGCTTTGTCATTAAATGTATTTGAAACATGGTTCAAAATTTTACGCATTTGAACTAATTTTTTGAATAAGACGAATGGTCAAAAGTGAGATTTGAAGAGGGGGTATGATCTTAACACCTGGCATGAACGAGATAGAGTTACCTGCCCCTGCACACTTCTCATCTCACCATCTTCATATCCGTCCAATTTTTGTTTAACACGGAGGATAGCACGAGCTGCATCCTTGTTGCCTTCATAAGCTTCTTGGGAGTCATCCAAACATGAGTCAGTATCATCTAATTCCTGTACAAGATATAAACCTGCTTAATGGGTAGTGCTGCTGGAAAATTCCAAGTGTTTTAAAGCGAAAAATAAGATACTTAGTCAATTGTTTTAGAAGTTAGGTATATCTGAGGTGTAACTGATAATTAAACGCCATGGTCAAATAGCAACGTAAGAAAATTTAGTGGGTGCTTTCCCTTCAGTTCTTGTCCCCATCAGCTACTGATAACAGAGGCTTCAAAAAAAAAAAAAGCTACTGATAACAGAGGTCATGTGTCCTAACTGCTATACAACCGGAGTATTTGGGAGCAAGTCCAACAACAGTGTCCAAATTAATGCAGATTTGGCTACCTTTTGACGTTGTAAAGCTTTCAGCGGTGAGAGGGCCCATTTATATAGAGGATCATGGATGAAAACCTGACAAATTAGATTGCGTCCCATGAGAAGTGAAATATTTAACATCCTAGATAGCTCAAAAGACACTAGACAATATACATACTTCGATAATTGTGAGCAATGCTTCTTTATTTGCTCTCATGACAGAAAGAGTTTTCTCACAACATCTTCTAAAGACACCTTCAACACCAGTAATACCCATGCCATCTATGATGTCCCTAGTTAGCCGAAATGGAACCTGCAAACAGAGGAACAAATTAAACTCAAGCTATTGGAGAAGGAATAGGGGTGTAAAACTAGAGACAAAAGATTACCCTCCAAACCTCTTTAGTTCAAAAAATAAACTAATTTTTCAAAATCCCCTCCACTTATGAGAAACTAGCTTTTTTTTTTTTGAACTAAAGAGGCTCGAAGGTTAACCTTAGGTGCACCTCTTTCCACCCTCCTAAAAAGGAAGATGGACCTAAATGCAGGCTCCACCTAAAAGCCAAGACAAAAAAAGAAGGAACAAAAAGAAAGACTGGCAACCATTTTCCACAACAGTTCAAGAAAAATGTGATGTTTTATCACATACCCGTTCAGGTGTTTTAAGCATGAGACCCTGTTCAAATGCAACACCAAGATCGATGTGTACAACCTCCGCTGTGTCTTGATCAATGAGAATATTCATGGAATGACGATCCCCAAGTCCCACGATATATCCTACCTGAACATAATAAAATCAGTGTAAGTGAACCAATAGCATGCTCAGTGGTCAGTTTAGACCCATTCAAAGACTTCAGTTGCATTTTCTAAAATGTATAACCATTGAGCTTGCTGCCACACTTCTTGTGTAAGCAAGTCTGCTTTGGAACCAGTATGCAGGCAGCAAGAATCTCTCAAGAAAGAAGTGATGCATCACAGGCCTGGTTATCGTGGGAAACAGGTGTAAGTGAAGTAAAAGATTTGCTTTTCATGTCTACATTTTTCATTACATATTGTACATTGGAAAAATAGAAAAAAAGATGAAAAACAATACCTGAAGTTGTTACAGACTTTAAGAAATGCACTCCTCTTGTCCTTTTCCTACAAAATATAATTCCCTTAAAATGTGTATCTAGGATAAAAAATTACAAAAATAAAGCTCCACAACATGTGAACATACGCTTGTCATGTACTCTCTGCACTGAAGAAATGTCCAATCCCCAGTTCCATATCGTCCATGAGCTCCACCACTTCTAGTACTGTAAGAACCAAAGAAAAAGGCTAATAAATACAAACCGTTCAGAATGCAATGCATATGTAATGACTGAAAACATGGCAGAGACCTTCCCAGTAGATATTCACCAAGTGGAACAGTGCCATTAACCCATTCAACAACACCAGCGCTCGGGGTGAAGGGAACAACCTGAGGAGCAAGTAATTAGATAAACATCTAATAGCTACTCCCTCTGGTTTTAATTGTTGACTCTGGCTAGTACAAATCTACACTAGCGGGTGCCAACAATATAAAACCAGTGGGAGCACATAGTTGGGTTTGTGCAGGGTTCCTGACTTATAAATTCATACTGTGACAGTCCTAAACAGGCTACAGCTTCGTAGCTAGTTATTCCCTACAAACTATGCTAAATGCTACCTGGATAGGCAAAATTCCAGGAACAATAAAATAAATTAAAAGATAAAATCACTTATGATTGCAGAAGAAATAGAAAAAATAACTAAGATAGAGAGTAGGAAAAAGTGAAAACATTCTAAGTCTGTCAGTTAATGGAATAAAATAGCACTAATTTAGCTGGAAAAAATCAAAATAATATAAATACATTGTGTTAAATAATGATAAATGCAAACCATGCATATTTCACAACAGAGAAAAGCTAAGAAACATATGCATGGTTCCAATGAGATCGCCATACGAGAAGTATGGACATATTTCCAGCCATTCAAAAAGTTGTACACCGTTTATAAGTTGAGCAAAATTCTTTAGACAATTGACTCTGGTTACCGGTACAAAATAATGAAACATCATTCACCGCTACCTTGTATGTGCGGATTCTCAATCTCCTTTCAGAAGTATCTCTATGATTTTGCAAGAATGTATTTACCAAACTGAAAAATTGCTCCATCACCTGCAATTTCACAAGAAATGTTTCTGAAATAAATTTTTTACACCAAAAGATTCTCTTCTGGCAACTCAATTATCTCCTCCCAATTCAACTCAATAGACATCATCAAATTGATTTGGTTTTAATGGAATATTTGCAGTTGATGTAGCAGAAACATCAAAATCCGATTTTGATGAATCATGAAACTATTTTTCAACAATATGCTTAAATGTATTAAGGTTATTGCGGCATCCTGGCTCATTGAGATTAGGCCCATGGTTACCCATGAGCACATTGTGCACGAGGGGGTGAGAATTTAGTCCCACCTTGCTTGCCTAGTAGGAGGAAGGATGAAATATAAGCATAGGTTGTCCAACACCAACAACCTTGATTAACCCTTTTACACAGATGATGAAAGTGAAAACAGGTTGGTCGGTTTGTGTGGTCCACCTAGCGTGTTAGTGGGCCAGACATGTTTGAACCCTAGGATGTTGCATTTATGCCAACCGTTTATAATTTTTACTTTTTAGTGGTTGCTGCTAGCAATGGGTATATACTGGTTACTCTCTTGCCAATCCTAAGCCAATGTATTTACTTGTCTTTGTCAATGAAGACAACATTAATTGTGGCAGTCGTGCCACAGAAATCAAAAAATGACACATCTTTCTGCAAGCCAGCTCTGATTAAAAGGTTAAGCAATTAACTATATGGTTTCATGACTGAGTAAAAGATAAAAAGTGCAGCCAAAACATTATTGGCCGTTGGTAGTCCTACATGCTTAAGACTAATCTGCCAAATACATAATGTAACTTTATTCTCAAAATGAATGAAGAGAACATACAGCATCCTGTCGCAGGTCATCATTTCCAGATTTTGCAAGTTGGCGGTATTTGTTACCATCTGAGCCAAAACATTCAATAACTTTGGGAGCATTGATTCCATTCATTATCCTGCGATAATAATCCAACTAAACATCAGAAAGTCAACATTTGGTATCAAGTGAAGCATGAAACATAAACACAGCTTACATAATAGAGTCAGCCAATCCACTGAAATGTGGAAAGGAACCTTCATCATACCGACAACTAGGGTCAACTGGAATGGTAGCAGTCACAACGGGTACCTGATGAAGCCAAACAAAAAGTTATTTTTAAAAAATGCAGTGTAAGGATGCCTATAACTATTGCAAACTATGTAGCACTGCACCTGGTTAGGTAATACTATATTTCTTATTTTATTCCAACTAAAGATAATACTATCTTTCTACTAGACTAAAAAAACTGCCTGAGATTGTCCTGGTATCCAACATGAGCTGTCCAGTGGTGCAAGCGCACAGCAGATTTCTAAGGCGGGTTGAAAACATAAGAGGGTGCATTAAACTTTTTTTTCTCAAACACGCAGGAGAGCTGCGTTGTATTAAAGGGGAGAAAAAAGGTCCTTACATGAAACCCCTCCTGCCAGGACCAAAGCAGGAGGGTGTGTCCAACTCATAATGTTAAATTTTCATAAGACAATCTCTTACAAGTTCTAGCTGACAAATGCTCCGTATGTCTCTGGGTAATGAAATTTTTTTGTTTGTGTCCTGAAAAAAGGTAATGCAAAGAAATGTAAGAAGAGCTGATAGAAGTTCCAAGTTGCTGCTTGAAATGAGAACTGACCTCCTTCTTGGTCTCTAGCTCAGCTAACTTAATGTAGATCTCAACCATTTGCTTCATCTATACGATGTACAAGTGAGCATCAAAAAAAAATATTTTCCAGCGAAAATGAATGTGACACCCTTTAGGAAAATAATATCTCAATAGAATAAATGTAAGAATATATGAAACCTGACAAATCAAAGCTCCATGATAGGAAGATAGCTCCTTCAGCAGATTTTCAGCAGCAAGCTTTTTCTCCATATCTACAATAAAAGAACTTCTACTCCTTTGCTTGTCTTTGACACGATCACCATTTGCAAGAGCCAAAAGCTGGAAAACAAACAATTACAAGATATATACACAGCAAAACAACTGGTTTTGAATGATAAAAGTACTTAGTGAGCCACAATAAATTACATCAAGTTTGTGCTGGCTCCTAGTAGGGATGAATTTTTTAGGTACTATATTTGATGAGATTACTTTTTTACAAGCTGATGAGACATAACATGCTTTCTTAATAAATTAGCAGGATCCAAGCCAGGTTTTATTGCCTTGTTAGCTGAGCTAATTTGTTAGGCTTGCAAGTAAACCAAAACAAGCTGATCCGAGCGTGGACATGAGGGAAAAGAAAAATAAATGGCGCCTTGGATGATGCACGCACCACTTATCATGTGGATAGGGAGGCGTTGAGATTAGCAGTGGCAACGATTGGCAACTATTGAGCTACTATCGTCCATCGAACTGACAGATGATGGATGCTTCCCATTAGTTGCTAGTCGGACGGTCTCCCATTTACACTTTTTGTTTAAGGAATGCTTTATATAGTGAAGCAATATAGCAATGCATGTGCATCATGCCTAATGAATGGCCGCTATATTGTTTGGACGTCAGCATGATAGGCAGACTAAGGGGGCCTATATTACTTGCTATAAGAGTTATGTTTGAGCTAGTAGTTATGGGATGCTTATGGAGGCATGTGCACTACCTGAACCAGATTGTGTCAACAATTCTGCATGCACGATTCATGCAAAAGTGACTTACTTTTATTGTACACAACATTTACATTGCGTGATTTCATATGACCTAATGGAGAAACATCAATATATGCTGATGGCATCTATCAAGAGCTGTTGCCGTGTTGTTAACCAAATCTTGAGGAACCCTTTGGTCAACGGTTCAGATGTGTTTCGGGACGCCATGAGAAATTAAATCTGCTCTCTGAGGGAAAAATCTCTTTTGACGCTTGGAGCGAGGATCCAAAACAGAAATCCCTAAAGAGCCATCCATGGTTCTTAATCCTAGTCATTACTAATGTAACTAGAAATAATTAGCATGTCACAACACTAATTAGTTCTCTTGGTACATGAAACGCCCTAAGGCGTTTTTTGGAATGTTTCGATTCGATCCAAAAAAAAATTCCTGGCACAAACAATGCTCTCAGACACTTGAAATGGAATGCATGGGGCTGCGATCGCTGCATGGCCCAGGCAGCATCCAAACACGTACTGTCACTACCCTAAAATCCAAAATAGTATTTAACGTAACTCTCATAAACAAGAAATCTCCAACTATAATACCTGAAATATTGTATGATATGGATGATCAATAGCCATTTTCTTTAGAAGAGAAGTTAATGCAATCTGCTGATAAAAACAAAGTCAGTCAAGAGATAACATTATTCCACAGAAAACAAAATCTAAATAATACACGCACCTGGAAATTTGTTGACCCCTGGGCATCTTTGGAGCTTCCAAGTCTAGATGCAATTTGATAAACCAATGGTATGAACTTGTAGGTTTGGACCTACATGACAAAATGAAACATCCTTATCTAGGAAACTACATAATCAGCGATGCATCAAGAAGTTAAATTCAAGGGCAACCTCTTTTGTTGTTTTAATCATTGATTTCACGACTTGCTCCATTGAGAAAAGACTGAACCAGAGTGAGACCAACCGGAAAACCTGAAAAGAATATGTCCACATAATGGAAAAATTATAACTGATGACCCAAAAAATATATTCTGTCTTAACAAAATGAACAATAGCAATGACTAGCAGGAGATATGGATATCCAAATAAAGATAATATACCACTTGTAAGTCATATTTATCACCAACAACAAGAGAGCGTTGGTACCCTTCAAGTGCTAGACTTAAGAAATTGTCCCGATCATCCTGGCAAAACACAAGTTTAGCATAACAATGAAATTCCAACTTGAAACAAAAATGAAAAAATATTTGAATTTTCAGGAATACCATACAGTACTTAACATGCAAGACAAACAACAGGGCTGAAAATATGTTGTTCATTTCTTTTTCAGAGTTAAAATTTGGTGTATGGAAATTGCATATTTGTATCCAAATTATATGCAGGCTGCATAAGCAATGTTCCATAAGATCCCAAAAATTATTGATAAACAGTATGTGAAGTATTGATGATGCCTGCAAATGAACTCTCAAACTGGGAGTAAGGCCATGAAATTGGATAGGAACCAGGAGAAATTAATGAGGGAAAGAAAACAGTAAGTAAAATAATTAAATTTATTAAGAGACAATCAATATAAATGATCAAGAGTGGGTGAAACTATGGGAACACCTGAATTTTCTCAGCTTCCTCTCTGTCCAGCGCAAGTTGTTTCTGTAGCTCTTGGATTTTTACTGAGTAATCAGTCTTCACACCCTGAGCAATTCAAGGATTAGCATGCCCGATACCAAGAAAAAAGGATTGCACTTAACATTATCTCGAATTTTACAGTCATCTACTTGCCCTAGATGAACTTTTCAATCTTCTAATCAGTGTCTCCAACTCCCTAGTCTGCAATAGAAAAAATTACATATTAAGAAAGAAATCCAGTTCGAAGGAAAAATAACATGACAAATTTATATTTTCAAGTGGGTTACCTTGTACTTCCTTAATCGCAGAGCTGCTTGCCACTCACTTGATGAAAGTCTCTCCTCATAGCTTCTGAATAAGCTATATGTATAATGCGCTAGGTGGAACAGTCTCCGACATTGCCTGGACATGTACCTTTTGTCCACACACTTGTCGAACTCAGCAAGGTCTACAGACGGTCTCAAGTATTCCTCGATGATAGTTCTTGAGCTACAGAGTAATTACCAAGAATATTCACATCACATAAGATGAAATGTAAAACAGTTCTTAACCATAAGACCAAACACAAGGTGCAGAGACAGAAGGTTACTTGCTTGATCTTGTTTCTGCCAACCACTTGCCAACTAACCGATAGACATCTGCTACACCTTTTTTATCAGAATGCTTCTGTAGTAAATACTTCCCAAGACTAATAGCCATATCATGCTGCCCTTGAGCTCTTAGCAGTTTAGCCTCTTCAAGCTGAGAGTCAATGAATGCATGGTTTTAAGAAACATGTATTCCAATTGATAACAGTTAGAGGTAAATGAGTATTGGCATGAAGAACAAGAGAGTATTGAGTTGACACTGCCAAACCAAGTAAGATATTGCCACAACACACAATCAAAATGGCAAAACAAAAATTACAATAAAAATGACCAATTCACCACAAGACGCTGCAGATTTGGAATATTTTAGAATTCAACATGTTCATTATTAGTCATAAGTCACTTATGACTTTCTGAATAAATCATTTTCTGATTTTCAGAAAACTTTGTAAAATAGAAAAAATTAGAGTGGTTTTTAAAGACGAGGGTCTTAGGTTTTAAGAATATGAATTATATTCATAAAAGATAAATGGATACAATGAGGTAAGGGGTACACATGTAGACTAGAAAAGGGAAACCATAGGCTACATGTGGAATATGTGTGCATTGGTCAATCCCGTTCAAGGGCCTTTGAACTGGTCCTGCTCTAGTTGAAGAGTTTTTCTTCTCCAGGGGCAGGGATGTCATTTTCCCATGCGGAATATTCTTTGCGGTGTGTTACACACAAAAACACAAATTTACAATGTCCTCAACACCATAAATTCAGGCGGCGTGACCATGACCAATGCACATATGGACGATGTCCCATAGACAAATTCCCCTTCTGAAATCATACTTGACAAAGAGAACAGAACATGCTAGTTCACTTGAGAGGATTAATTTCTACGATTAGCTTTCTTTTGAACAAAACTTCAGAAAATGATGGACGATCACACAAAATAAAATATATACAATAAATTTGTTTTCTTTTCATTGTTGATAGGAACAGAACTCTATTAGTATGGACCAAGGACAAATCAAGTAATGGTGACTTGGAATATGTCGGATAACTGAAAGATGAAGTCTATACCCTTGAAAGAAAATAAGTATTTGGTACAGTGTGCTCATCACTGCGATTGCAAAGTTCTTTGAGCTCATATAAAGAAGCAGCAGCCAAAGAAAACCTTGATCCCTGTATCCAGCAAAAAAAGAATCAAAATAAACTAGGTAAGATGTGCAATGGGATCAGTGTTTGCAGTCACAGTTAATAATAATGAGCACCTTTCGGAGTGCAGAAGCAGATCGGAACAAATGTTCTACAAGTTGTTCCTCACAACCTAAAACTTTAAGAAGGGCACGCCTGAATGCTAGAAAAGGTTCAAAAAGATCAAGGTTGTGTTCTGTTTGGTACACAATGAAGTTCCATTCTTTATACAGCAACCCCAGCTATTAAGGAAAACAGTTAAAGGGAATATTAGCCAGCTATTGTAGAAAAATATTTGTCAACTAGGAAATCAAGACTGGTATTAAATATAAGAATCTATGTTGTGCAGTAACATATTGAAGGGTAAAGTCCAATTTACTTCCCTCAAGTATAGACAAAGGCCCTGTTTGTTTCCTTAGTAGATTATATAATCTATGATCATATAATCTAGATTATATTTTAAAGATTATAATCTGGATTATAATCTATGTCTATCTGTTTGGGAGTCTAGAATATTAGTCAGATTATTCTTTTTATTTGTATTAATAAAGTACTATGAATGGTGGAGTGCATGTTGTTGAAATGGTAGGATGGCAGGGTTGGTAATTTTGATAAAAGGGGCATGGGTAGTGGGTCTTTTATAGCAAATAATCTGAAATAATCTCCTTTGAGAAGGATTATTAGATTATCATAATCTACGGTCTCAGATTATATAATCCAAATGAATAATCTACCTGTTTGTTTTCCAATCTAGATTATATAATCTAGGTGGATTATAATCTAAAACAAACAGGCCCAAAGTCTACGTAACCACCTTAACTATTGTTTGGTTCAGTTTACCCCCACAAAATGTGATTTTATTTTAATTTACCCCCTAATACAATTTGTCTTTTTTGTTTCTCCATATACAGACATAATTTTAAGGTGCAATTTTAAAGATGCTAGAGCACATAATAATACATGTTAGAAAAATATGTTACGATTTTTTTATCATTATTTTCATATAATTCAGTATCATAAGGATTAATTTACTATTAAATTCTCTTCGCTACAAAAATAATCCTAAAAAATATAATGTATTTTTCTAATATGTATTATGATGTGCTCTATCATCTCTTAAAATTTCAACTTAAGATTACTTGTGTAGGGAGAAATAAAAAAGACAAATTGTAGTAGGGGTAAATTGAACCAAAATCACATTTATCCTACATTTAATTAGTAGAATCAGAGGAAAAGTGCTGATGCGACGCCGCGACGGCCAAAATAAATAACAATTGGAGGTGTAAATTCAACAGATAACCGAAATGAATCTCCATGAAATAGACAAGGAATGCTAACTGGTGTGTTTATATGAATCGACCTCCCATTTATCCAATTATGGACACATCAACAAATGGAATATATTCATACCAATATATAACAGAATCTGAAAACAGACTAAGTTGCATATATCTGAAAGAAGAAAAAAGAAAGAGAACTTCCAAGAGAGTCATGAGAAGAACCTGCACCCCTGTAGGGACACTAGGAACATGAGAAAATTCCTGGGTTCCAAGATAAGATTTTGACATTTGATTTGGAAATGCATTCCAACGGAGATCCCAAACCATTGTCACATGATCTAACATCTGTAGATGAAAGTGAGTAACGTACCAGACGATCCACCAACATGATACCCACAGTAAGATAAAAAACCATCACCTGTAGTTTAAGGATGGAAGAGTGTATGTATTTTGTGCTCTCCTTGCTAGCATTTGATAGTGCCAACACAATATCCTACAAGGGGAGTATTGTTAAAGTCATAGATACCAAACTTCTAACTACACAAGCATTCATAGAAGATTCTGTGAACAGTACCCTCTTGGTTTGAGAAAGTTTCACATGGAACTCAGAATCACCATTCTGCAGAGCTCTCAAGCAACTAAAGCATGCAAAAACAAGTAAATAATTAAAGCAAGAAAACTGGTTTCTAATATTGAAGACGGTGAGATAATCCTGCGTATTCGAGGGAAAGAAAAAGAGATAACGAAACTGCATTTCTGAGACCCAGTAAGCTTAGATCACCAGAGAAGTAGATAAGACCCAGGATATGTGGGAGACATGTTTGAGGAAAAAAAACAGAGGGAAAAAATCCCTACTGTAACTCCCTGAAAAAAGGAAGCCCGCTGCATGTAGCTCCCGCTTGCATAGGGTTCAGGGAAGGGTCAGACCACTTTGGGTCTTTTGTATGCAGTCTTTCCCTGCATTTTTGCAAGCTATAAACCTAATTTTTGGCTCTGTATACCATGTTAGAAATATAAATTGTAGTCATAATAGGTACGCCGAGTACAATGAGGGCCAAAGGATACATATATAGGGTAAGAGAAACTCTAGACTACAAAGACTACAAGAATATCGTTTGACTATGATACCCTAATAGTTTCCAGGACTCAAACCCACGGTCACAAGGCAAGCTTGACAGCTGCGCCAGGGCTCCCTAACTGTAATTCCCAAAAAAAAAACTGCATTGTCAAAAAAATTTTGAAACGAGAATTAACTAAAATTTGGATGAAATGCTACAGCTACTTTATTACAAGGAAATGTCTGTAGTATTCTGTAGATGACATGAACCATTTTTGTCTCTAGTAGTTATATTGTTGGACTTTTCCTCAACCATGTCACCTACAGGATCAAGAATTTAATTCTAGAAGGTTTTAGAACTTTATCAGTAATCACCATTTATATTCAATACAATGCTGAAGGTACTCATGCATTGTTTTTAGCTGAGAAATGCAAAGACTGTAGATTATAAATTAGAAGAAATAGTGAACCTGTGTAAATTTTCATTGAAAAGACAGTAACTTCTGGTGCGGGCTGAAGAACGTGATAAATATGGGATGAAAAACGAGAAATCCCAGTTCCCAGCCCTCCAAGCAGCTTCATACTACAAGATAGATTATTAAAAGATTGGATAAACTACTCATCGCATTATATGTAAAACATGCAATACTAACTTGTACATCAACAAACTCTGCATCTTGTTGAAGACATCCTGTTTGGTGAGTTAAACCTTCACAGTATACATCAAGTATGTGACTACATCCAGTTTTCTGCAATGATTTCATCAGACCTTTGTGCATTTTCCAGTTCAGCATCTTATCTTCTCTAGGGAACACAACAGATGGTCCAGTCAACACTGTCCCAGAAAAATTTCCAAGGTGCTCCTGTGGTGTTGACCTTACGAGTAAATCATAGTATTCAAGAGCACTGCTCCAATCACCCTCATGCTCATATCTGATGATCTGAGATGTTATCTGTAAGAGATAACAAGAAAATCAAGCAAGTATGTAGATATCAAAGTATCAGAAAATATGTTAGAAGAAGAGCCGTTAATTACAATAGTTTACTACATTTTGAAGCAGAAAATATAAAAGTTCTATGGAGATTAATTAATGCTTATAAAAATGTGCCAGTAGAAAAATATTCAGAGCAGTCTTAAGTATGACCATAACAAAAATACAAACCAATCTCCAAATAATTTGATAACAAAATGCAAAAAAGATAACCTCATTGGCTAACGTGATCCCGTAAATGCTGTCTGGTTCATTTACACGAGTAAATGCAGCAAGTAACAGATCAATATGTGGTGGCAACTGAAATAGGAAGAGAAACATAGTACTGTTAGTGACGTCAACAAAACTAAACAAGATACAAATCTAAAAAAAAGTGAGAAATGAAGAGGGGTCTGACCAATTCTTCATGCGAAAAGTCTGGAGGTCCCAATGCCAGCCTATGGAATTGCTCCTCACACCAAAGTTCAACATACATTAGTGCTGCAAAGTCACAAGAGCAACGCTGCAAAAAGTCGAGAAGCAATCAAAACTAAGGATAATATGCACATTTCTTCATGGAATTTTTACATTAGCAACTTGTAAAATAGAACCAGAGGAATGGCTTCAAGGAGTTGCATCAAATTTTCAGCTATGGAAGAAGCCTCTCATTGATAAAGTTACTAGAATTGTCTCGAACTAAACCCAGCCTTAAAGATTGTATTATAGCCTGGCTTCAGTCCACCCAACCTCTGAATTCTATACCCTCTTTTATTTCTGTTTGCACTTAAAGGGCAGCCCGGTGCATGTAGTTCCCGCTTTCATAGGGTCCGAGGAAGGGTCCAACCACTTTGGGTCTTTTGTATACAGCCTTTCCCTGAATCTCTTGGCACTTGTCACCATCAATTTTGTTTTGCTTTTTGTATTCATTTATTAATAAAAGTGCACTGGAAGCTGTTTGCATGTAAGAAAAAATTTACTTGTCAGATATTACCGAGTCGATAAATCTTTCCACAAGAGACCTACTTTGCATTTTCTATCAGATTATCTATTATAGGTCCCTTCAGCTACAGCGAGAGTACCCTTTAGAACATAAATCCCTTGTGCTCGTAGTCGAGAAATGAGTGAGAAATGTTAGGAATGCAACTTGTATTGATAGTAGCCGAAGGTGCAAGAGGGAAACCCTAGAGAGGGAAACAACCCTTTTAGATAAAGTAAGGACAAAAATGCAAGCAGGGGGCTATGCGTACACAGGTTCGCCCCACAGGTTGGCTGAAGCAAAAAAGTGTATTTCAGAGGCGTTGTATTACATAGGGCTTCTGCAGCCCCAATACTGAAATGTAATTTTCATATTACAACATTTCAGAATTTCAGAGGCGGGGTATTACATTGGGCTTCTGCAGCCCCAATACTGAAATTTAATTTTCATATTACACAATTTCAACTGTTTGCAGATGATGAATAGTGACAGAATGACTCTTTTCCAATTTTTTTTTAGGATGAATTTGGTGCTGAACTTTCACATATTCACTTAAATTCATGTGTACCTATGGACACAAAATCCACACATTTAAAAAAAAATCAATGAAGGGTAAACAGACATCTAGCCATCTAGGGCACTATGTTGAGACATATAACAATGTACTCCATCTGATTGTAAACTGTTGATGTTGTCTAGTGTAAATTTCTACTAGCCAACATCAACAACTTTAAACCGGATGGAGTAAACAAGTAAAATAATGAACATGCAGGTAAAAAAAATGTGGTAATAATAGAAAGGATCACACTTACACTAGCAGCTCTGGCAGTAACAAGATAATTAACAGAAAGCCAGTACACCTAGTAGATAATTAAAAAACATGTCAGATAATGGATATCATGTGTACAAATCCTAACAACTGCAATAAATGCATGGCAATCAATCATCAGACACCTACAATTGATCCTCAGACAAATCCTAAGAGATAAAACTCACATATGCCAACTGACACGAGAATAGCCAAAAGCATGAAAGTGCATACCAACAGATCTCTCGGAGAAAGCAATATTCTTGTCAAACAAAAAGGTAATTAAAGCTTATTACTGAATAGCTACCTGTATGTTGTTGCATTGCGAAGTGATTATATATTGTTGTGAGAGACACACGGTGCAATGCAAAAAGAAACCCACTCATTGTGTCCCATTTACTCGGTTGACCCGATCTGTGGTGGGCAGGCCCTTATGTATGGGGTAGGCTCAAAGCATAAGTTAAGGCCCGAACCATAGGGGGCGGCTCCCTGAGGGTGGGACCGGGGTTCGTGGGTTTTTTCGATTGGTTCTGGTTGAGCTTCTTCTTAATGAAAAGCCGTGGGGGCGGTCTTACCCCCGCCCGGTCAAGTTTTGTTGTTAAATTTTTTTAACAATGCAAAAAGAAACAAGAAAACAGAATAACAATATGTGTACACAATTGAAACTGCCAAGCAACACAAAATTTCTGCAGGTGCAATTGTGTATACCATGACAGTGAGGTACAAGTGCAGAAATCCTAAATAAAAATACGTTCAAGAAGATAGTCGTTGGAGGGAAAAATGAAGAGGAGAATAAGGCACCTTGTTCCATGATGATGATGGCGTTGTTGTGGGTGATCGACTCTTTGATCTAGCGGATCTACCATCCTGTGAAGTTACTCAAGAGCAGAATGCCTTTATAAGAAGCAATTAGACAATTCATAAAATAGTGACAACACAATGTCCGGATATTGGCTAATGTAAAAGGCTATGTATATCCTTTAGTAATAGAGTGGATTGTTGGAAAGGGCAGTGTAATATAGGACTCCTAAAAAAAACGTAAAGTAAAATTGTACCTTCAGAGTATTAGAAGGAATAGTTCTGGCTTTTTCAGCAACATAAAATGATCTGATGGTATTCAGTGCATCCAGAAACAGATGAATTGACTTCATCAAATGATTGGAGTCCGAAAAAATTATTTTCTCAACCTACAGAATGTCCCATGTCATACTGTCAAAAAAAAAAAATATCCCATGCCATAATTTATTGAGTAACCCTAGACTACAATATAGAACATAAAATGACATGGGGACCCAACAAACCTTAGCTGAAATTGTACTGCAGATGGCAGCATTAGAATTAACATTACCAGCAATGTTTACAAGAGCACTTGCAAGCAAAAGTTCAGCGGCCTTGACTTTGAGAAAAACAAGACTCCTACAAAGCCTACAGAATGTACATCAATGTCAAAACAATAGACGTTACAATTGTGTATTGAAGGTTCAGTGGTTATCCTCAGCTGAAAAAGATACCTCAGGATGATGTCATCACAATGACCAATGAGTGAACTAACTAGGATGCATAGCCATTGCTCATAAGTTCGCCCATCAGTTTGCCAAATGTCTGAATCTTCAAGAGAAACTACAGTGAAAAAGCAAAACAGTAGGAAGTAATGTAACTTAATTTGTGGTAATGGCATAGCTGATATTTACTCCCTCTGTCCCATAAAAAGATCATTTTTTGACTTTCATACTTCAAGTTTGACCACTCGTCTTATTCAAAAAATTTGTGAAAATATAATTTGTTTTATTGTGAATTGTTTTATTATTAGAAATACTATAAGCATGACTTATTTGTTTTTATATTTGCAAAAAAAAAATGAATAAGACGAGTGGTCAAACGTGGTTTCTGAAAGTCAAAAAATGATCTTTTTATGGGACGGAGGTAATACAATTTAGTCCAGGCACAAGGTTTTAATACCTAAAAAGGGCAACCCGGTGAATTTAACTCTCACTTGCGCAGGGTAAAGGGAAGAGTACGACCAGTTTGGGTCTTTTGTATGCAGCATTACCCTACGTTTCTACAAAAGGCTACTTTTCTTTAGATGATACCGATAGTAAGGAGATTTATTGACCACCTCAGGTGTCCTCATTAGACATTTGTTAATTCAATAATAATGTTTTCAAGTCGCTTGGTCATTCCCTCGGACCCACTAGGTGACTAGTCGCAATTAATCGTCGACTAGGACTATTAGTCAATACTGGTTGATCCTGGTTGTCCATGTAGTCATCTGATGTATTTGAACCTGGAAAGGAGGGACAGAGGCAGCAGCCTAGTGGAGAAGGAGCAGTATCAATGCCTTGGTGGTGGGGGGAGGAACAGAGGCAGAAGCCTGGAGAGGGAGGTCCGGAGATGGCGACCTGGAGGGGGAGGGGTGACAGCAGCTTGGAGGTGTCAGTGTCAGCAGCGGCCTGGAGGGGGAGGAGCAGAGGCAGCAGCCTGGAGGAGGGCGAGGGCAACACTTCGATGCAGGCGGCAGTCTGAAGAGGCGTGTGAGGTGAAGTGGCTGTGTGGAGTGCAGCTTCTAAAACAACTCTTATGGGCCACTTGGCAGGCCCATAAATTCACTACGCAAGCGCAAAGCTCAATCTATTTCTCATCACGCCATCACCTAGTAATCTAACTAACTGTGATTAGGCGATGATTGGTCAGATGAACAGACCCTCTAATTGAGTCGACAGTGCAAGTCATGTTCGCTAAAGCGACCAGGCCGAATCACAACTAATTGGACAACTTGAAAACTTCAACATGTAATACTGCTCCAGAAAAATCACAAGAATTCATTTATGCAGCACATAGAATTAAGTAAACCTGTAAACTTCATTTTCAAACTCATGTTTAATCTTGAGATTCTTAAACGAAAGAAATAACGAACTTTTACCACAGGTGGAAAAAGAGCCGAACGAATGAGATTCCAAAAATACAAGACGTGCAGTTTGCACATGGCATTGCATGCCCTCTTTTTAGGTTACTTCACACATTTAAGAACTGAGCCTTGCTCATTAATTTCTTAAATCTAAATATTAAAAGAGATGGATTGTATTTGTATTTGAGCGCATATTGCTCCTTGTTTATAATGCCAACTATACCCATTTTCTTATTTCCTCAAAGGTTGTAAGAGTTTTGTTTAGTAAAGTACATTTTTAGGAGGTGTTTACGAGCATTTACTCTTTTCATTGCACATGGCATTGCATGGAGAAGTAAATTTTCTATCAAATGCAAACAAATTTATTGTTGTAAAACTGGACTGTTGGGATGAGAAGTTATCACTCACCATCGGAATACTTCTCCATGCCTGAAATTGTCTGTTCAACTATCTGAAGGTTCATGCCTCTTGAGTGAATCTACAAGATGTTTAAGAAGCAGAGAACGATAACAACAAAAAGTTATTAAAACATTATTGCAGTAATCAGAAGAAAAGAACATGATAGAGCAATTCAGACATACCATAAGTAAAGACCTATCAAGAGAATCAAGACACTGCATAGCATTGAGCCCCCTTGCTGTTGATAGAATTCCCTGTTCAGCAATAAAGATTAGAAAGGGAAAAAATGTAGCACCATTAGAACTGCAGTTGATTCCTAGTAAATAATATACTCCCTCCGGTTTTAAAATATTGACACTGTTGACTTCTAAAATCAATTTGACTATTCGTCTTACTCAAAAAATTAGTTCAAATATATAAATTATTGATTGTGTCTCAAATACCACTAATGATAAAGCAAATTATAACAAAATATATTTTGAATAAAGCAAACGGTCAAAGTTCATGTTAGAAGCCAACAGTGTCAATATTTTAAAACCGGAGTACAAATTTTCAAATTCTTAAACACAGGAATAATTTGTAAGAAATATTCTGCTGTGTCCAAAGGTAAAATCCCTACTGTACATTTTTCCAAATGTGGGCACACTAATGTCCAAACAGAGGTAAATCTTTGTAATTCTTTCACAAAAACAAAAATGAAGGGTCGAAGGCCAGAACGTATGTTAGCTAATGGAATATGATTTCTTTGCACATAATTGTTCTTTAATTTCTCTCGTGTCGCAAGCTCATAAGCAGAATCGGAATTACAAAAGGAGCAGAAGTAAAAGTTCGACTGGAGCTGTTATGGCATTCAGCATGTTGGTGTTGGCGCAAAGAAGTTTAAGATAAGCATCACGAGGAACATGTTTCAGTATAGGATAAGTTTCATGCATAGTAAATTTGGAAAAAACTAGAGTCAAGTTACAAGCGCTGATCCTATGCGGCAAGGCAAGGCTCCATAGATTATATTCATGTAGTCCATTGTCTCCTTTTGGTTCAAGCACTTCTCCATTTTCTAACACTTGTTTCAGCTGATCAAGGTATCAGAGCCAGCACAGCTGCTCAGGCCTAAACTTCTACAACATACCCCTACAACCTAAGCAAGTAATAAAAGCACAAAATCATCACCTTTGCCCTTCATCCATACCTTTCACAAAGACGATTAAACACCTTGTGTGTGTGCAAGCTAAAAAAGAAGGTGATATCTAAAGAGTTGTGGTAGAACGGTCCAAACAACATGTGGAAACGATTACATCAAAGAAACTAAAGTAGAATTGGTCTTACTTAGTCCAACTGAAACTGTGCAGCACATAATAGCAAAAACATGATTCAGTAACTTACCCTTAACGTCTGTGAGGTAATATCGATTATCTCGACAGATTCATCAGACAAATAACTCTTCAAAAGTTTCAGAAGCCCAACCAGGGTATCATCAGAAATACCATAGTCTGAGCAAAAGTTATCCTCCTTGGAAGCAGAACCATTAAGCAGTTGTAAGGGCTTCTTAAGAGTAAGAATTGGCAAATCGAGTACTACTTGATGCACATCACATATGCCAACCTGCAATATTAGTTGAGATATCATATGATTCAGAAAAATGCATATTGTGGCAAGACGAAGGATGAAAAATGAAGGCATACCCTAGAAATAAAATCAGCAAGCACTGAAGAAGCTTCATTTTCTACACATGATGAACTGCAAAGGTCAACAAGAATCCATACAGCAGAAACCACATCTGGGTCGCTGCGCCAGCAGCTAACTATGTCTGTGTCAGCCACAGATAAGTTGCCTCTACAAATGATTTCTCCCAACAATAACTTTTTGTGATGCATACGAAGACTGAATGTAAAACATCAAAATAAAAAGGTGGTGTTAGAATACTGCAGAATACTGGGAAATAGAAACCAAAACAGAAAAAATGTATATTATGGTGTCAGCCAGACCCAAGGAGGCCCCTAATAGCATCTCCAATGTGCAGGTTCTGATTCCAACCAATAAAAATGTCACTAAGACCAGTTCTTAACATTGCATACATGAATCTAGTAAGGGGCAAGCTCCTTGT
Source organism: Zoysia japonica (assembly GCA_001602275.1). Lineage (NCBI taxonomy): Eukaryota > Viridiplantae > Streptophyta > Magnoliopsida > Poales > Poaceae > Zoysia > Zoysia japonica. Next base: position 581,482 of record BCLF01000043.1, read on the forward strand.
ATGAAACCAGGTTCTATTGAATAAAAAAGAGTAAACAGGGCTGGAATGAGAACTTTTTTGTTCAATGGGTCCCACTTATAGGTGCAAGTGCTGATTCTATACATTGGATATAAGTAAACAAATAAAATCACATCATTGTGGGTCCCATATTAGAAGCACGTCTAGTTCTATATATTGAAAATGCCCTAAGGATGCAAAATTACTGTACCAAAGGTATTGTGGCGCTTGGACAGTACCCGACATAATTCAGTTGCAGCTCACACTGGAGACAAGATCAGCTAGCTTTCCCAAATTTTTAGACAAATTAGATAATGAAAAGATTGATAGGGGTGTTTCCTTTAAACAGATTTATATCTATCAATTAAATCCCTTGCTGATAAGTGATAAGCAACCTCTCTTCGAAGAGAGGAATTAACAATAAACGATGAGCAGAAACTTAAGGACTTGTTGTGTTGTGGGCTTAATCCCAGGCCGGCCATATCTCTGCTCCTTCCATAATGCAAACGCCGCACCATATTGATGTCACGATGGTCTAAGTTAACATAGGGTACCACTTTAAAAAACAGTGAACATTGAGACAAAGAAGGAAATCGTACCTCAACAAAAACAGTTCTGGTGGCAAATAAGGAGCCCTACTGACAAACTACAGAAGTCAAAAGTACTGAATCAGTTCATGAAAATATTAAAAATGCAGAAAGAATTACAAAAGGAGGAACCTTTAAGAATTGATCTCTTGAAGAATAGGAGGCAGAAAGTGAAACATGGAACTCTCGTATATCTTTCAGGCAATCAAGACCAGGAAGTATTTCTAAATCCTACATGGACAATGGGAACAAAATAAGTCCATAGAGAAAACATTATGCAGTTAACAATAATAATCACACATAGCTATCAGCAAGAACACAGTTAAGATTAAGCATACTCTTATGAAATCATAAAGCAGTGGATCAGCATCCACTATGAGTTGACGAAGTAAGGAAAGAACTCTTGACGAATCTGCATCACCAATCCGTTCATCTTTCTCATTAATTAGGCAACAAGTGACCAATTTTGGAATTATAACCTGTACCAGTTCAGTTGGGTGCATAAGTAAACAGCAATTCCATAATCTGATTAACTACAAAGAACTGTTTGAAACCCACCTGAAGCTGCCTGCCAAGTACTGTAACAGTTTCTGCAGAGGTGTTTCCATTAAAAGCAGCGAACAATTTGGACAAAATATTGCAGCATTGAACTTGCAGTGTTTTTTGTTGAATATAATTCCCGACTATACAAATAATATAGCTGCAGTTGAAACATGGCACGCCTCAGTATTCAGATAAACATAAGAACAGATAAACCCATAGTTACATAGCACAACAAATAAAAATGAACTCGAATGTAACAAATTATCCACTTAAGTGTTCACAAAAAGACCTGCTTACCATCCACTATTTAGGACTATACAATTTCCACAAATAAATATTATGAATCTGAAATAATCTGCAGACTATGAATGTCTCAACTGGAATCTCCAAACTGACATAAGATAGGAATTCAACATATAAAAAGTATAAGAGCTATCACAAGCAAGCTACCTGTCCTTCAAAAAAAAATGGACAAACTATTTTTCATTGGCTAACGACATGTGCAAGGGATCAATGTAACGTAATGAGAGGTGCGACGAGGGATGCAATGGCTTGTTTTTTCACCCCAAGCAGATTCAGAGTTCGAAGACCAAGTTGCTGAATCACAAACTACAATAGAATATCCATATTAGCACACATAATTGCCGAAAGACACGCTACATTGTTTTCCAAATCATCTTACAAGTAACTTGTGCACAAGCAATACAACAAGAAACAGAGAGAGAAAACACTCACAAGCAAGTACTCTCAATGATCACTCTGTGTCCAACTACGTCCATCAAAACCTCAATTGCACAAAGCCGATGACCCATGTGCCTTGGATGGCTTGCATCTGCAACTTGCTTATGTATTTCCAATAGAAACTGCAACAAATTAAAAATGTGCATTGAGCTCAGTTACAACAACAACAACAACAACAACAACAAAGCCTTTAGTCCCAAGCAAGTTGGGGGCAAGCTAGAGATGAAACCCCGAGAGACAACTAAAAAGGAGCAAAAACCGGCAATCAAGATTCAGGCACGTGAGCTCAGTTACAACCACATAAAAATCTACAATACAAAAATCAAGCATATCTACGTTTATATTAAAAAGAAGATTTGGCATCCATCATGGTTCGTGCCCTCAATATTGCAGGCAGTAGAGTTAGCTGATTGCACTTACACAATACACATCACAGATAACACATAGGACACATAGCTGGCAGTGGAAGAGGATGGAAAACTAGAAGAAAAAAAACCTATGCTCTAATAATATGTTAGAAAAACATACCTTTTATTCCCAGTAAGCCAATGGCCCATATATGTAAGAGTACTAATGTTGGTACAACATGCACAAAGCCCCTTACCCAATAGGATAATTATAGGAAAAGAGATAAAACAGATCTCCATCTATAATAACAGAATTCTATCTCTAACACATACTACCTTAGAGAAACAAAATGGATATTTTTATGGTAATTACAGTAAGAGAGGCTCGTAATGCTAACAAAAAGGATGTTCCTAATAGCTAGAAAGATTCAGGAACAAGATAAAAAAATAAAATACCTTGAAAACTCTGTCAGCACGGAATAAATTGATTTTATCAATGACAACTCTGTTAGCCAACTCATCATCCCTAAATTTGAAAACTCAGAGAGATGATATTACAATTATTATTGAATTAAATATAAGCCATAAATGCATAGATGATAATTACATTGTGTCCACAAACCCATCAACAACCATTTTAATCGAGAGAGCAATAATCTCCTTGGAGAAATATGGGGTTTCTGGATCATGAGCTGATGACGAAACTGAGAGCAAAAAAGCAACAATGGAAACCTACAAGACAGAAGAATAAATATGATAAGGAACCAATGCCTGCAACGACTTTACTTAATAAGATTATATAACAGGCAACAATAGATAGTTATGACTATATAAATTCAAATCACAAAATTAAGAATGAAACTAAAGAATAATATATCAGCAGTAGACAGAAAAAGAAAAGTCATGCAACTTTATTGTGTACTTGCGTACTCCCTCCAGTTTTCAATTGATGATGTTTAAGAAAACACTTTGAGTCATTTTTGAACTAAGAAAGTTGCTCTAATGATCTAAACTAAAAACATAAGGAACTATGCAAGATGCAACATTTCAGTGTTGTGTCGATATTTGAGAACTGAAAAGGCTTACTGCCAAAGGGAGATGATAAATAAAATGTAAGATAAACCAGATTGTTGTTCATGGGAGGCTACCATATGTTTTTTAATAAGATTGTCACGCTCACACTCAGAAATTTCACCATGGCGCAAAAGTGATTCGCATAAGACAGTTTCTGCTGTGTCCTTCTCGGGCCCTGCACCACACTTAGCCGCAATGGACAATCCAAAGATTGAAATGAAGTGCCTCTTGATAATGACAGACAAAGGTTGCGACAAAATCTGAGTAATATATAAAATAAAATCAGAGCACAGAAAGTGGCATTAAACACAGATATGTTAAAGCTATAGTGAAGGTATTTTCGTTGGCAAGAAAGTTTTCATTCCTAACTTTATGAATTTAGTTGTTTCCAAGTATATGTGATGAGAGATCAGCGCTACTTCTTTAGAATAATGTTACACACCCACCTTTGATATCCAATTAAGATCAGCAACATCACCCTTGAGAATAAGGAAAGGGAGAAGCCATGGGCAGCAATGTTCAATGAAGCTCTTTGGCTCAACTGTCCTATAACCAAACATTTCCTGCATCTGTACAAATTGCATTCGCAGTTAGCATTAAAAAAATTGAGAATAATTAAACAGCTAAAAATGACTAATGTATCGACTACATCAAGGAAAACCAACAAATAAAATGCAGCCAGGAAAGTGATTGAAGAGCATTTGTGGATCAGTAAAATGTTCTTGCAGATACTAAACAATGTGATTGACACTTAAAAAAACCTCTAGAATAGCAACATAAACCAAACTGCAGCCAGTACAGAGAGTCTGTTTTGAAATGTAGCTTTTATGCTTTACCCATACGGGATCAAGCTTGCAGTGAAGGCCTCAAAATCATATCGAGAGTACAAATTCACACTGAACACATATTCAGGAACATTGGAATGGAGGGTTACCTCAACAAGTGAAATGAGACTTATCTCACAAGCAACCCAGCGAAAAAGGATTGGACCCATCACTTGGTCCACAAACTGCACACCAGAGAAGAAATCAGATACATAAAGTGTAATTTGAAAATGTAGGACATATGGTTTTACAATAAAACGACAACAAATGTCTAGTCACCTTGCTTAGTGAAGCATAACCGAGCCTCCTCGACATCGAATACAATAAAGCACAAGCTAATTCTCTGGAGAAGAAGAAGCATCTAAAAGTTAGAAAGTGGTGAAGCAATTTTTTGTGTCATACAAAAATATGTGCGCCAGCGTAATACAGCTCATAGGTTGTATTTAAATACCGTTGAGACGGCTCTAGAGCAGCAGCTGCAGAAATCATGAACACGGACTGCAACAAGCCAAAAACAGAAGTCAAAGATATACAGAATATGGATATCAAACAACTTAAACAATCCAATCTCAGTAAAAACTCAACAAGTTATACTTGGCAAGGTATAAAAATATTAAACATATTTTCCCTATTCCGGGTACCTAGCAGTTCCCATAAGATAATAGAACCCATACAAGCCATAGATCCAGGGCAATCTGCAGTATCTAACATGTGATACTTAAACCAGGGATCAATGACAACTTCTTGCACACTAAATATCAATAGTAAAGGAAAGACTGCATTTATATGGATCAATCTGGTAAAACCAATTATACTGGACACAGTGACATAGAGTCCTGCTGCACAAAATAGAGGTGATAGTAAGAACTTACCTCAACTTCGGCATCCTCACTATGCACAGCTAAATGAGCTAGAGTAATGAGCGCAGTTTCAATACCAAGAACAGGTTGTGAACCAAAAGCTAAGACTTCTTTAGCTTTAACTGGAGTGCGGTTTGAGTACTTTACCATCTTGACACCAACATTTGAGCTGACAAAATAGAACAATAGTAAGAAAACACTAAAATTGGATCATTAGAGTAAACCTAGATTTGTTGCCATGAAAGAAATATAACAGCTTATATTGACAATGGATAATGGACGTACTGAGTTACATATGTTATTATACCCTTAACAATAGGGTGACATGACTCCATACTAAACTGGGATAAGGACTCTACAATCAGAGTCCTATACTATGCTATTCACCTAGAATTGGAGAGGAGGGGAGGGCTAAATTCTTAACTTTTACTATTCACCTAGGACAAGCTAAATTCAAGTAATTGCGATCATAGTTAGTGAATACCTACCAAATATCATCAAACAACTCAGTGTGCCCTTCCCATGTTTGGAATAACACAACAATTTCCCTAGACAAATAAAGCCTGACACGATAATCAGGGTCATGCAGCATGTCAAGCAAACATCCGATCAAATCCTGCAATTAGAATAATAAAATTACATTACAACATATTGCCATACACTTGACATGGTACTGTTTTTCTGTTCACAGGAAAAAGATGTGTCACCTGAGCAACATCAGGGAGCAAACAAATGAAGCAGCAGATGCAATCAATCAGCTTGATGCGAAAACCCCAATCTGCGAAACTGATCTCCGTAGCTTTTTGTACCAAGTCTAATAGTATTTCCTGGTTCTGCAGAGTGGAATGAAATCTACCAGTTAACACAAGATTCAATTGAAGATGCAAGCTGAACACTTAGTGTGGCAACAGGTTCAGTTAGAAAAATTCGAATAAGATTGCAAAAACCATTTGGAAATGGCGCCATAGTAGAGCACCAAATGGTGTCCAGCTGAAATTTATATAAAATAATAATGATCCGGTTCTAAGATCATCAGAAATTTAAAAACCAGAACTACATACATTCTGCAGCATATAATTGCTCAAGCCTGGAGTAATATCTAACATGATTCATTTTCTCTTGGACGTTTTAACATGATTAATTCAGACTAGAATGTTTCTGGTACCTTTATCCAAAGATTTTGATTCATATTACCAAATTACCAGAATGGAAATTAGGAAGATTCACTAGGGGACAGACGTTCTAGTGTGTTCTTGAGAAAAAAAAAATTATAATATGACAATGATTTAAAAAATAAAAATACCATGTATCTAGGACACGATGACTTAAATAAACCTGTAAAAATCAGTTTCCAATTTCATCTCTGATATTCAGAACAAAATAAACAAGTGGCCCTTTTGTCATATGATGAACAACGACAGATTGATCCCCGTTTGTTTTGATTCTTGACATCTAGTACAAATTCGATACTGAATTTGCACATGCTCATGTAACCTAATGTATATTAAAGTTGCAATACTGGTTTCCCTAACAGGGGGTGCTGGAACCCTTATTAGACACAAAAGCTGCACTCAATTTAAAGTTGAACCGTATAGATCTTCACTCACTGAAATGTTGAATATTAAAGAGATGCTATGTTTTAAACTTCAGATACCAACCTTACCAAAATCTACTTTGCATGCTTGAGACCTTCCGTCAGTATTTTGCCCACCATCACAAATGGCTCTCAACGTTTTTAACAAAGCATGAATATGTGTTAAACATTCTGCAGAGTTAAGTAATGAACTTGCATCTCTGTCCCTCGTATCAATAATCAGATTGACCTGCTCGATGAAAGTTACAACATTAAAATCATAAGGCCAGCAGCAAAACTACACATCAAGCATAACCAAAGAAATGCAAATTACACTACCACAGATGATACACTTTCAGACAAAGCGGAGATATTTCTGCAAAGATATAGCAAGATGGCTTGCCGAACCTACAAAAGGATTACAGATGTTATAGTGACAGACAGATAGCATTTAAGTAAAAGAACATTAAAAGGCAAATTAACCATAAATTATTGTAAATTTTTACCTTCGCATCATTTTCTTTCTCCATCAAGCTGTGCAAAATTTCCCATGTATGATGTGATAATACTGGGAAAAAAGTTGAAATAGTGCTAACTAGTTCAAGCTTCCATTCCAAAGGTCGTAAAAAGACACTCATACTTCCACTTGCACTTGCTATGACTGAATCTCCTTCACCAGAGTCCATAACATCAAGGTCCATATCCGCAACACTACTTTTGGAGTCAACAAAAGGATCTAGATCCTTTGAATTGGTACAAGATATTGGCAGCACTTTAATATCACTCTCTCCATCAAAATTATTCATTAAACTAGAAAGCTGATTAAAAAGCTGAGATATTGCCACCAAGAGATCATCAAGTAAGTCAATAATTTGTTTGGTAAGCACAGAACTAAGTCCATTATCAATTCTTGGCCGATTAAATAACAGAGAAGATAGAAGACTCTGAAATGAGGATAAAGTGGAGCCAATTGTATCAACTGCTGAACTTAGGTTAGTAAGGCCATGAGAAAGCTCATCGTGCTTCTTTGTAACAAGTGACACAATATATTTGAGAACATGGATGACATAACCTAGCATGTCTTGCAAAAACGGAGATTGTTCTTTGATGATCCTGAAAAAGGAAGTCGAAGAACAACAAATTGACACTGAATATAATATTAAACTCAACATCTTTATTAAAAAGATGAACTCAACATGCAATCATCAGTACACAATGCAGTTTCCAACGGTTCGCAAATTTAAAAAACAATCGCAACATTCTTTATATAAAAACAATAATAGAAATTTTTGGCACTTGGTGACAATCAAATAAAAGAAGGCATATATCCATATATAAATATGTTAGTATGTTAATAAATGATCCTACGCATTATGTTAAGGGTATCTGGTCATTTGTGGGCGGAAGAGGAAGATGCAGTTATTGGGGGTATCAGGGACTCCTCCCGGTAAAGCTCCTGACGCTGTGCGAGAGCATGTGCGTGTGCTGTCCAGCGCTGTGCCCGAGCTCATGCTGCCCTGTCAAGCGGTATAAGAAGCTGCTCGCGCTGCTAGGTGTTTAAACCCACTCTCGCACCCTCACACGCTGCTGCAAGGAGATCTGCAGAAAAGAAGGGCACCCCCTTGCCCGCTCCGCTGTTCCCATCCTCCAGCCAACAAATCCATTCCAAAACTCGAGGTCGCCAAACAACAAGGATTTGCTTCTCTGTAACCCAGTTTCTGCAGCCAGCAACTTTTGCTTCTACAAAGGCTCCTCCAAAAATAAAAAACAAAAAGAGATGCAAATGCTCCCCAAAACAGGGCCTGAAACAGACTCCTAATACCACCAAACAAATCAAATCCAGAAGGTAACAAACTGTTCATCTAAAAAACATCGCAAGCAGTTTCACTGGCACATCCTATTCTATTGCTGATGTGCCATTATTCTCGTTGCACCTGGAATAGCAGCGTCCCCC
>BCLF01000043.1:590262-607411 GCA_001602275.1 Zoysia japonica
TGATAATTTACTTTAAGATCTTGTTGTTGTCTGCAATTCTGTATGCTTTTTGCATCTAGAGCAAAACATAGAATTATGGATTGTTTCATTGCCAGCTTCTCTTATCATTTTCCAAAGCTACTCTCACTACGTGTGACCTATCTGGCATGGATACGTGTATCGGTAACCGACGGATATGGATACGGCGATACGACATTTTGTCAAAAACCCCCGATATGTGGATACGCTTCAATTATTTTAAAATTTTAAAAAATAATAATAATAAAATTTCAAAGCTATAAACAATAGAATAAAAAAAAGGAAAACCAAATGAAGTTGGGCTGTAAACCAGCCCAGCCCATTTTTCCTCTCCATCTTAACCAAGCTATAAATATTCCATCTCATCCCCCACCTAACCCATTCTCTCTCATTGCTCCTCCCAATGCTCCCACTAATGGCGTGCCCCCTCCTCTTCCTTTGGAGCTGGCACCCACACCATCCTCTTCCAGATCTGGCGACCATGAGTCCCCGCGCCCTTCTCCTTCGACTTCTGACATCACCATCCTCCCTCCAGACGCAGCTCCCTCGCGCCACTCCTACCGTAGCCTCTCGTTCGGTGATGCCATGACGGCAGGATCCAGTCATGGATCTGCCTAATGTGAGGTGGTTGCCTCCTCTCGGCGCCACGGCCCCTCTGCTCCTCCCCAGATCCGCGCTGCCGTCACCTATGTCGCAGCTTGGGCTGGACCGAAACGTATCTGATAATGGGCCACAGTGGCCCAATACGTACCCACTGAAGTATCTGATTTTTTTGTATTTATTAATTTTTGATACTTTTTTGATACTTATCCAATGTGTATCCGATACGTATCCAACGAGTGTCCAGACTCCTAGCGACGTGTCGGTGTTTGAAAGCATATGACATTGTCAAACGGTTGTGAGGCATGTATCACACTAAACTGCAGAGTCAAGGAGCTCATCAAAGTTCGTGAAGTTGATTGCATACATTGGAATGTGCTGCAACGCAATTTTATGATAAATAGGGAGCATTCATTTATAGATTGACTATACAATAAAATAAGGAACCACTTCAACATGGGATAGAAAGATTTTTTATGGGTAAAAATAAATAAAAAATATGGAATAAAAGGCACAACTGTCTTGCTAGTCTCAAGGAAAAACACTATATTAGCAAGATGGAGAACGTAAACCAATTTACTCCATAATTCTACATGCATGTAATTGTTGTACCACTGATTGATGAAAAAAAAAATAAGAGATAAGGGGTGGTGACAAAACAAATACCTCGACAAGAGTGCACAGTGTGTCAAATTGCAGAGAAAAGAGCAAACAAATAAAAGATTAGATAGGCCAACTTTCTCTAGCTGCTTATTTCGGGCCATAAATCCTTTTGTGAACTCCATGACCTCGAGGAGAAGTGGTTGCTGGATAGTCCTAGGAAGGTGTATGCGGTGGGATTTATCAGAAATGTCCTGTTTACCAAATAAAAGCATATGCACCTTTAATATGAACCAGTGGAGTAGAAAACATATTTCAAGTAAACATTAATATCTCTACAACAAATCCAAAGTGCTAAAAGATAAACAATGAATCATTGATCCCCAAACATTATTAAACCATAGAATACCAAGTATTTCATATGAAAATGCATCACTATGCCAACGCTTAGGTCAATAATGACACCAGCAGCCACACCGAAAAATTAAAAACAAACTGTTTCAAGTCATTTCTCTTTTGGCTGTACAGTTTTATTCCCCCCGTTTACTTTAATTGCCATTATGCAATTCAAAATTTGTTCCACAATAGATGCCATTCACTTCCTAATATACATCTATATATCTCTCTCTCTCTCTCCTTGTTTCCTGCGCACCATTGATATGTAGGGTTGCACAGCCTTTTATTAAGATTAAGAAGTGTGCTTCAATTGAATCAGTTTCAAACCAAAAAACAGACGAGAAAGGCAGAAGACTAGATCAGTACACAATGTGTGTTTAACAGTCACGCAAGGGGGTGGGGGGGGTGTAGGAAAACAATAAAGGACTAAGCATAAACCACCTTCTTAGCACTTTTAGAGCTGAGGTCTGAGAGAGCATCCAGAGAGTAGTGCAATTCATATTTCAGAACCAAGTTCTCTTCCTCAAGTGCCATCTGAAATAAACTCAATCAGAAAAACAGTGACAAATAGGAAAATAAAAAAATATATAGTGACAGCTAACAGGATACCTTGGAAGAAAGATTATAATCACCGAGCAATTGGGATGCATCTGCTGAATTAATTGCTGGTGATGCAAAACCAGCACATAGTGAAGAAATCACTTCAGGAATGATGACAACATTTTGTTCATTCAAAAGAGAGAATTCCTGCCATAGAAAACAAACAAGTATTGATATTGCATGTTTCAAGGAAGAAATATAAAGGACTCATTCCACATCATATTTTCCGATGGGCAGAATGATGTGTTAAGCTTGCTTACTCAAAATAGTGTTAACCAAAACAGAAAACTAGAATATTTTTATGTGCCAGTAGAAGACACAAACGCACCATTAGGGTAAGTACATAGGTGCAAAAGACACAAACGCACCATTAGGGTAAGTACATAGGTGCCATCTTATGGGCCATCTCACGTGTGATATGTAATCTTGACAGAAGTTAGCAAACAATCCCTATGATGAATATTCTTCAGTTTTTCTCATATTAATACAAGAATCCCTTAATTTGTCCATTGAATAGTTGAATGTGGTGAGTTGGAAGCCAATAAAAACTAGTATGATGGTCCTGGAGTAACCTCAGCCCTACCGAAATAACCTTTTTCTCTAGCCTCCTCCCAACTCCATATCATGAAAAACCCTACATGGGAGGAGAATGAAACAGCTAACGTGTACCAATATACTTGCTCTAATGTATGCACACTGTACTCATGACCCAAATGTCTCGATTAAAAACTCACGAGATGCAACATGTTTTATCATTCAAAGCACCCATATGTGTATCAACCGTTAGCATGTGTCAGTGGAGCAGAGTTCATTTACTTCTTGAGTAATGATAATGTGGGAAAAAAAACAGTCCACATGCAATAAGCATGATCATATTGCCTACCTATAACCATTGTGAGCCCAATCCATACAGTGTGGATGGCAAAAGTAATATGTGTAGCTATGGGCAGCCCCAAAGCATAAACAAAGAATTGGCCTCCCCTCTCCTCCCTCCCCTGTTTGTCTTTCTTTTCTTTTAGAGAGAAATACAGTAGGGGAAGCCCCTACTGTGTTAGATATAAATAAAAGAGGCTTACAACTGTACATGCACAGCACTAAGAGGTTGGGAAAAACCTAAGAGAAATTAAGAGTCTACATAGAGAGGGAAAGAAATGAAGTTTGTCTACTTTACAAGAGGTCTTCAAGACAAGCAGAAATAAGTGCTCTATTGGTATGACCTAGCCTCCCACCTCCATTCAGGCTGATGGCTTGAGTGCATTGACCAACCCCAACCTTTTAATTGGAAACTCAGGGCTGGCTCATTTTCCACAATATCATTGTAAGTGCAATTGCATAAGTCTTTAAGCCCACTGACACTGCCCACTCATCGGACTACTTGGTCCATAACATTGCTGCTGCCATTATGGTGAAAGCTAATTTATTGATCACCATAAAGGGATGAAAAACAATGTACTCACATTCTACGACATATATGCATGAAGAATTCATCATTTCTCAAGGAGCATACAAAACTTTTAACAGAAATAAAACATGGAAACACATAAAAAGAAGTTAGTTGAGAGATGATAACCTTTGAATGAACTAACTCCAAAGCTGACCTTAGCAGATTCTTTCGAACAAAGATAGAATTGGATAGGTCACCCTGTATATTATCATATCAAAGAAAACAGCTGTTCATTGCACATATTTAAACCAAGGATACAGTAATTAGTACTCCTTGCATCCTCAAATGGTTATCACCAGGATAATAGTTCCATTTCAGTTTTACTATAGAATCGTACTATTCGACGACAGTACTTATCAAACATACTCGAAAGTGAATAATGTAATCTAAACTAGCAAAAAAAAACTATGTTGTTTTTTTCAGGTTAGTTTTAGGTTAGTATGGACTGATCTAAAATAACTGTTAACTACAGGCAGAAAATGTATCCTTTTATAAAGCTTTAAAAAAAATTACCTACCACAGCAGGGGTAGGAATAGCAATTCGGGTCCCGGGTTCGGGTCCCCGTCAGGTTTTAGACCCGGCGGGTACGGGTGCGGTGGAGAGAATTCACCTGTGGGTCGAATCCGCACCCGCCCCGCATAATATCGGGTGCGGGTGCGGGTGCGGGTTTTATTTTCCACTGGTGGGTGCAAATTGAACCAGCGATTTTGGCCCAATCAAACTTTAGGTCCAATCCCCGTAACCATCTTCTAATATAAAAGGCAGCACACAACTCTGTTGTGTGTATAGGAACCTTATAGTTTCAAACAATACGACATTGTTTGATAACAAGAGCTACCTGCTTTTCTAGCACCCCATCATAGAAGCTTTAAGTAGTAAAAGATGTAGTACAAGCAACAAAGTACCTGAAAGCCTATCCTTGAGAAGTAACAAGCAATGAAATATAAAGCGGACCTACAATGAGAATAAGGATCAGAAAGGGTTGTAAGTGCATCTCCAATGTTAACCAAAGTGACATTATTATAAAAAATGGCCCACAAAAAGCAAGAACATAAGATATACCACACACGAAAAAGGTTTACTGATGTAAAAGATATGGAATCAAAGATTATGCAAGATGCCACAACTCTCCAATGAGTGACATAAAAATTTGCTGCTGTGCAACTATGACATACAGATATTGATAACGATGGGTAATTGTAAAAATAAGTAGCAAGTGGGGGTGAATATTTAGCTTTGTATTTGTTCATATTAATCGGATATTCTCTAGTTTACCCACCTACGTATTTTTCAGATTATTGATGTTCAAAACCAGTGGCTTATCACTGGACTTTGATGTATAATACGGTGTCGTTGCTCTACCAAACTAGTCAGTGTGCGAGCATGCGTTTGTTCTTTCCATGTTATATTCAGGAGAGCACATTTTTATGAAGCTGTAATTTTTATGTTTAATACAAAGACAATTCCATTTTTCAAGAACAAATGTTTTCTGATATTCAAGTGGGGTTAACACCCTATACTGTCATTAAGAGAAGCATCAAAACCAACTGACGAGAAGGATAAAGTGAAGATTGAACCAAGAAAATCTGCAAGTAAAATAATGCTAATGTAGCAATCAACTCAAGATTCGAAGGATAGTTGCAAAAAGGAAGGCATACGGTGATGGATTTTGTTTAAAAATCTGCAAATTCCATGTATCTTCTGACAAAAATGAAGTATGAACTTGGTCCTGAAACAAGAAAAAAAAATATCAGAAACATATATTGCTAGCTTGAAGTCATTATTCATTAGATCTTATTAAATATCAAGTGATAATTGACGATCAGAGGCTCACCCACACAACCATTCCACCCAACAAACTCAGAGCTGAATCAACCTACAATAGTGCAAGTATACACCATCAAAGGCTAGAAGTAATTTGATGCCACATATTGTAATAAGCCAAATATTTTAGTTGCAAGACAGGAAAGAAACAGTCCCTTGCAAAGACTGCTATAATACGGCGACAGAGTCCTTCCTATGATGTTCGCCTTTGTGACTGTTAAGAGATATGGATACATATAGAGTTAGTTAATCTGTTTTATCTCTTTATTGTATTTACCCCATTGTATGAGGGGCTATGTGCATACAGTACCATCACTCGTACTATATTTATATAAGGCCATTGGTACTCTATTTATATAAGGCCATTGGCCTCCTGGGAATACAAGATCTGCTTCCCTAACAAGGTATTAGAGCCATAGAGTTTTTTTAGGGTTCCGCCACAGCCGCTGGCACTGTTCGCGAGCTTGAACAGTACCCAGCACCATCACCACCACCCCATGTCAGCTTCCTTCCTCATCGGTTTGCCTTCTTCTCAGGCAAGAGTCTCCTCTACATGACCAGATAGAAGCGTCCCAGCCTCGATATGTTCTTCACCGTTGCCGGTCGGGCCTTCGTCATCTTCCCAAGGACGCGGCGTCGCCAATTGCCTCTGCTGGTCTTTGTCAAGACGCGGCATCTCCGATCCAGTCCGCTCTGTAGGCCGCATGATCCCCATCATCACATGGCGCTTGATCCCCATCGTCAAGCGACATCCACTAAACGTCAAACGGCACCCTCTCAATCGTCGCTCCCGCCGGTCATATGCGCCTGCCGGTCACGCATCCTCCAAAGTCATCATGTCTGCTTGTCGTGTGCACCACTCTCATGCTCGCCTTCCTCATGCGCCCCTTCCTCCAGCCTCAGCCCGATATGCGCCTTCCCCTGGTAGTGTCACCGATTGGCCCGATCTGTTTCGAGTGGTTGGTTCGCCTGATCTATTTCAGCTGGTTGGTTTGCCCGATCTGTTCGGGCAGATCAATTCCCACGATCTGTTTCGAGTGGTTGGCTCACCCGATCTGTTTCGGATGGTTGGCTCACCTGATCTGTTAGGCTGATTTCTACGACCGTCTGGATAAGGGCTACAGTTGTTTTGGTTATGATCTGATCTGCCGATCGATTAAAAAAAACAGAATAACTAGGGCTTCCTCTATGCCCTCCGATACTCAGCAGGAGATTCTACGGTTTCTTCAGTAGGTGTGTGTCTAATCTACTAAGAGTTAATTACAGGAAGAGAAAAAAACAGAAATCTATCTATAATAACAATAAACTATCTCTAACAAGAACCAATGCATGAACATTGAAGTCCAAAAAGGCAAACGTTAGGCTATTCTCTCTTCAGATGATAGTTCAATTTACCAGCAATAAATGTTAACTTAAAAGCATACAACTGATAGTTGGATACTCATTTACTCACAACTAAAATAGTGGTGCTAAGCAACGGAAGAGCCTGAATAAGGGAATTCCATACATCTTGCCAACAACTTTCAACTGACATCTGCAAGTAAATAAGTAACAGATTGTGATCCATTTACTATTTTTAAAAAGGGAGATTTGTCAATGGGACACCGAGTTCAAAAATCCTTGTCTGTAGCATATTATTTTTTGTCTACAAACAAGGATTTCTGAACCATATGTCCCGCAGACAAATTTTTCTTCAAAAAAACATTGTAAGCACACTTAGGACTAAAAAAATGTGCAAGAGATAGTAAAAACTCTAGCAATATTAGTATACTTGGGGACAAGAGATTGCCGACTAAACAAGTTTGTGAATTAGTAAGCATAGAAAGCAATAAAAATCACTCATTCAGCGAAGGCAAGGATTACACAGTTGGGAAGTGCCCAAATCTTTGTTTCAGCTTAGGCTTTGAACTGCTAGGTTCATAAGACTAAATATGGCATCAGTTTATCATAGTTATCATTTACAGCAAGTAGCATCCCTCTAGTATAGCCATTGACAATTACAGAGGGAAAAATATTTAGAGAAGCTTTTATATGTCGTAGCTAGTCATATAGAGCTGCTGTCTTATTATCCGCTAACAGGTATTACCCAACTATTCCATCTTCGTGATGCTCAAATATTGTAGCAAATTTACTGTTTACAACTTCGACTATTCAAGTCTCTTGGCAGTGAGTGATAGAGAAAGCACATGAGTTTGAGGGGGATCTCTATAACAGTACAATGTCAAGCTAACGATTAATTCAGAGAAATAAAAATAAGCAACACAAATAACCAAGGTCAAACACCACAACAAAAGAATCGGACAAGAAAAATTAACCTCGCATTCCGATAAACAAAATTGTGAATTGTTCTTGGTGTTCAACCTGAGCACAACGGAGAACTCCCTAAGTGCCCTATTAAGATTAATGACAAGTTATGAAACCTTTAATAGGATTGAAAAGTGAGAAGAAAGCTTCACTGGTTGATTATTTAATTGCATGTCACTTAACTTGGTACTTACACTACAAATAAATACTAGTGTAGGATAATATTGTCCAACAAATAATATACAACAGTACCAGATGTTTTACACTATAAACATCAGTATATCAGTATATAAAACCAAAACAAACCTGACAAGCCATAGTAGTGAGTCCTGAAACCTTATGGCACTGGCATTGCTCAAGACACTATGAAAATAACAGCAGTAAAGGAGTCATATTGGAACAGGAGAATTACTTACAAACAAAATCACAAATAAAATCCCAATTAAGAGAAAAACATAGATATTCTCACCGACAAAATAATGGATAAAGTCTAAATTACAACACTCAAATATAGCCAAGTTCAAATAATCCCAAAACTATTGTTTGATTTATTTTATCCTCACAACTTTACCATTTTGCTCAATTTACCCCCTACTACAATTTGTTCTTTTTGTTTCTCCATAAATATAAGCGTAATCTTATGCGAAAAAATTACGAGATGGTAGAGCACATCATAATACATGTTGAAAAATAAACATAATTTTTTTGTAATTATTTTCATAGGAAAGGACATATAATAGTAAATTAAGCCTTATGGTGCAAAACAGTATGAAAATAATGATAAAAAAAATTATGCTGTATTTTTCTAACACATGTTATTATGTGCTTATCATCTTGTAAAATTTTAGCTTATTATGCTTATATATGGAGAAACAAAAAAGATAAATTGTAGTGGGGGTAAATTGAGCCAAATGGCAATTTGTGGGAATAAAATGAACCAAAAAATGGTTTAGGGGTTATATGAACTTTGGCTATACTAGAGGGTAGTAATTTGGACTTAATCACAAATTAAACAAGAGGATGTTAGCAACTACGAGGGGCCAAGCAATACGCCCTTGAGAATGAGCCGTGTTACTTTATTCAACTTCAAAAATTATTGAATATAAGTTGGGTGATAATTGCGAAAGGACCTTCAGGCTAGTGGTTGAGCCTCAGTAGCACCCCTCAAGTCCTGGGTTCGACTACTCGTGGGAGCGAATCTTAGGATGAGGGCAAAAAAATCCCCTCATGTGTTCTACACCAAAGCACACGTCTAAGGCCCGGCCCAGGTCGTTGGTCGTTCTCACACAAGCTGCGGCACCACTGTGTACGAATAGAGCAGGGTTCAGGGGTTTTTTAGACCTGCGTGAGAAGGTCTTCTTCTTAATGTAACGCGCGGGGGCGGTCTCTAGGTTGAGTATTTTTTAATTCGGTGATAATTGTTTTGTCAACATCTCTAAACTGAATAAGGCGCTACCAAAATGATAGCCCCAGGCAAGAAAGGTCCATGCCATATGGATATGGTTCTAACATCAATGTCAACCATGAGCCCATCGTATATACCCAGTGTATATGACAAGCAACTATAATATGATATTCAGACCAACAAATAATTGTGTATCTCAAAGCTTGGAGTATAGTCATTTATTGCATATATATATATATATATAGGGGATGCACTCCAACATGATACATCTGGAATGCATGCACTATGTATCAGAAAACTATAATAGCAGAACAGCAGCACCACTTACTGACAAGCAGCCATAAGATAACAGAAACTAAAGCAGAATAGGTCGTTTTATTTAACATAGCCACTATGAACCTTTGAAAGTACAAATACCTCCGCAAAGCTTGGCAGCTAGCTTTAAACCAACTAATCATCAAAGATTTGTCCACTCTATAGCCATACTTGTGAATCAAAAAACAAATAGAACCAGTCCTGCAAAAACATTAAATACATTTAAGCTATTAACATGTGTCCGACCTATAAAAAAATAACATGTGGAAATTTAGTCTTCACTAGTTCAACACCAAGAACATTCATGAAATATTCTATAGCATTAGTTTTAAAGTTTAATTTTGCGATAGCTTTTCCAAGCTTTAGGCTATTTTACAATTTTTTTCTAGAAAGCTTGGTTTAGGTAGTAACACATGAAAATTGAACGATTTTATGGAAGATACAAATTTTAATGGAACCAGCATCTAGCACTAGCTACTGCATCCACATAAATTAAGTCACTCATGTAAGAAAATGTTCTCCATATCAGAAAAAAGGTACAGTCACCACGGCAGCTCCTCTTAGTTTGATAGATAGTCGCTGTTAGTGTTGGCGTATGCCAAATGAGAATTTCAGCTATGCCCTATATCAAGGTGGAAACCAAAACCCATCAAAAAAAATTTTGAAGTCATAAGTCACTAATACTAGGAGGCAACATATAAGGCATGGACAAATAAATGAAATAATTCATTTATAAACAAGAATTGTTCGATCTAAGTTATTGCAGTTGCCGGAAGGTTCAAGATCCAGGACCTATATTTAGGATATCTGAGCTTTCAGAAATAACCAGATAAATGAAGTTTTCTTTCTTTTGAAGATACGGATGATACTTCAAAAAAAAAAGATACAGGTAATAATATTATAGCTTACCAAAACAGAGACCCTTTTAAAAGGCCATCCATGATGAGGTTTGCAATGTGCTCTGTTTTCAACCTTTTCTCCCTGTTTGTCATCTCTGATGTGCATTTATAAGCCTACATTTGTAGTGTCAGTTACAACTAATGAAAAATGAAATATTATGTCAACAAAAGATCCATAAATTTTGTAACTGTTAGGAGCTTGCATGGTGATGGTGTTGGCAGTGAGCGTGTATGTGTTCATGTTAAGGTGTGTGGGATGGTCTGATTCTGATTGATTCACTACCAGATAGAAAACAGTAGCGCATAAGTCCATCCATTCCTCCTGGAAGCATCTTAAGGACCCAGCTTTCTCATCTCGAGATGCCTCACACCTAAATTAATTAATTAAATTTAATCAACAAAAAACTCACAATCATAGAGCCTGTTGATAACAGCAGTTGCATTACCATATAAAACCTGATCCAGGGTTAACATTTTGGTCTAGTTCCTTAATGATGATGTCTGCAAGTTTTTCCAAAACCTCTGGAATAGCCCTGCCAAGCTTCAGCTGAACTTTAGCGTAGGTGATGAACAAACTCTGGAAGCAGAAGTTACTTAAAAAAATGAGACAAACAATGTTGTAACAAAGATGTCATACAAAAGTAACAAATTACAAGAAGGCAAACAATTCACCAAACCTTCAAAGTCTGATCATGAGTCCTAGGCCAAAAGTGGAATACAAATTCTTGAACTGCATTATGAATCTCCACAGATTTGCATCCCAGGTTTGGCCCATCCTTCAGTAAAAAGGTGTTAACACATTCCATAAGTTTGCGAGTTAGCTTTCCCTCCTCCCTGATTAACAAAATAAACTAATTTACAACATGTTGTACAATTTAGTGCTGTTTCAGAAGATGACACAATCTCCAAATTGCACCTTTGAGCCATCGCATTTTTGAGATATCAAGAAATTAACAAAGTTATACTCATAAATAGGTACTTTTCTTAACAATGATGCCGTTAATATCATTTTTGCATGACAAATATAGAAAATTTAATGTGCAGTAGTGCATGAAATTTTAATAGTCAAGTTGCATAACAAAATCTACTGTTGACAGGCGAAGGTAATTCACAACCGAGAAAAGGAAAGGGAGATGATGCTACCAAACAACCATGCCATCTTCAATTCTTCATTAGGAAGTAAGAAAGATGCGACAGAAAAGACAAAACAACCTGACCACAAAATGCTTACCTAATGTGCGAGAAGAATGCACAAAATCCATGAAGAATCTCCTCCCTCAGGGTACCAGGGTAATCACCCGGTGAATTTTCAAGTAGAACATGAAGTGTCAATGCACAACGGAAAGATTCATCCTTTGCGGTAGCCTGGTTGCTGGATTTTGCATCAAACCCAGTTGCAACCTTTTTCATGTAGAGAGCAACAAAACCTGAGGAGAATGTACATAAATAAGTAACTAAGTAAATAAAGGCAGTTCTAATGTGAACATGTAGCACCTTAAGAAAACTCACTGCTATATGTTCGAGATTTCATCTGACACCTGTACTCCTTAACAATTAAAAGCTGCCTAAGAATTATGCTGAGTTCTAACTGAAAGCCAGGGCCATCTTTCATGACCTCCCAGATATGACTGAAAAGTTGCCTAGCAACTGAGATCAGCAGTAAGGAATGCCCTGCAAAGACAGGTAGTTGTTTAATGGCAAGCAGTATATACCTTGATTCAAGCAATGAAAAATATAGTGTGCAAGCATCAGGATAACAAATAAAATGAACTGCACCAATGCTAGCACGAACGAATGAAGAACAGCATAAGGCACCATCATTGAATAGTATTCTAAATTAGATACTGTCAGAATCATTTGTGATATACAAAAGACTAGTCTCGTGTTAGGTCATAAAAAATAAATATACAATGAAGGAGCGACTCGCAGTCTACAATCAAATCTACTTTTAATGAAAATAACAAGAATTATGTAACAACTCTAGTTGCAGGTCCAAAGAATATTACGTTCTTTTGTGGAAATTAAAGTGAAAGTTTGCGGTAACCTGTCCAACTTTGATACACTCCCCAGCCCATTTAGAAATGTTAAAAATAGAAACCACATGCAACTTGCTGTGAAAAACATAGCATGATCAGGGAATATCTGAAACCCTTCAGCATAATGTTGAAATGGTTCTGATCGAGTGATAGATACATGGCATCCCATCTCTACCCAAGCCAAACTGCATCTCAATAGCAGTAAACAAGATGATGATACCACTGATTCAGGGCAAACCTGATAGCCTGACGTCCTCCGCACACTGGACTGCGACGCGGAGCATCCTGGCCGCGGCGTTCTTGGTGGCCCCGCGCTTCTTACCTGAGATGTCCTCCTTCACACAGTTGAGGAGCGCCAGGATGAGGAGCGGCCACGTCGCGGCTGCAAACCGAACCAGCGATCATCAGAGACAACAAACAGGCAACGATGAGAGAGAGCGAAACGAAATGCGGGACCCACCTCCGGCGAGGTGGCCAGGCTTGAGCCTGGCAGTGTTGCGACCGAGAAGGCGGCAGAAGGAGGCAGCGCGGTCGCCCTGCAGCCATGTCCCGAGCAGCTTCACCCCTTCCTGCGGGAGACGGAGGGAGCCGTTGGTGGATGGGAGGAGAGGAGCAAACCGGAATTACTTGTTCGTTTCTGAGGAGAGCACTCACCTCGCGGACTCGGGCCCGATCGGAGTGGAGGTTCTGGATCACCTCCTCCACGTCGCGCGAGGTCGCGGCGCCCGCCATCGACGAGGGGATCACGTCTAGGGTTTGGGCGCGAAGGCGGAGGCGGACATGGGGGACGTGGCGGCGGACGGTGTGGAGAGTGGAGACGCGGAGGGGAGGAGGGGGAGCGGTTTTTTTCCGGTCGGCGGGGAGCGGTTTTGGTTGGGTTTAGGGGAAGGGAAAAGGCCAAAATAAAGCGAAAGCGAAGAACACGGATGCGTGGGGACTGAGCGATCGCTTTCCGCATAGATTTTAAAATGTTTAGCTTCAGCATTGTTGCAATATTTGTTTATAATTTTCATGAAGTGTGACACTCTAGAAAGCATCGACATAGGTAATGAGCGTCAATGTTTCTTGTATTTCCTAGTGTGTTTGTATACTGATTCAACATTTCTCTTAGGTCATATAACAATGATGGTAATAGACAGTGAAGCAAACATGTGCGCTTAAATTGAAATTTGGTATAAGAATCACGGAAACAATCGCATCACCAACATAGAATCAAAAAAATTCAGGATTCATTGGTTTAAAAAAAAAGATTCAATGGAACAAACAAGGCGAACAGCTCCTCGCCCTTTTCGTTTTCCAACTAATCGACATACAAGCGACGTTCCATGATGCCTAAGGCACCCGCCTGGGGTTTTACCCTCTCGACACTAAGGACACATCGTTTCACCAGGAAGCAGAAAAGGTTATACTAGTAAATTACATCTGTCAACTACATTAGTGTTAGGTATTTCACATGAATCAATTCAATTTCACAGAAAATATAGAGAAAACGGGAAAAATTCTCGCATTCCAGAGGCCTTAGTGTTGGGCACCTCTGATACTGTACTATTACCCAAGTTTAATCAGGTCCATCAGTGCAGAGTACAACACTTCCAGAGACAGATACCCCACAAACCTTTGCTTCTCTAGCTCTGGATTATCTGCTAACATCTTCCCATCCTCCGCCGGGTGATCAACAGTTAGGTACCATGAGGTGCAATGAACATCACTGTTTCAAATAGTAATCTACAATTTCAATGTCAAATGCAACACTTAACCAGATGGTAACGACATTAGTGCGATTAACTTAAAACAAAGATTCGTGTGCTACTACGAAGGCGTGAGCACTGAGCAGCCTCACTAACATTAGAAAACACAAAACAGTGACACGATAACGCCCTACCATTCACAGGAGTACCAAACCAAACCACTGCTGCTACAATAGTCTAAAGTCCAGTTCATCATAAACTTAAAACATGACAGCTACAATTAACAGGACAGCAACCATAGACAATAACAACCTGCTAAATGACGAGAAGTTAGGGCCATAAATCCACACAGTAGAGCTATGGAGGGGTACTAGCAGAAGAACCGCTTAGCATCTTGTCAACTTGCGCCAAAAGGCCTTGCATATCTGCTAACAGCTTATCTGAAACAGGATTCGTTCCATCCGTTGAGGTTGCGTTCTTCAAAGACGAATGACGGGTCAAAATCATCTTCTCAAGGTTTTTTCTGATATCTATAAGTGGAGGTCTGGAAGCAACAGATTGTGCAGGTGAAGGCACACTCAACTTGATTGGAGGCAGATCACAAAGCTTTAGGGTAGCAAACGGAGGCCCAAACTCACCTAGAAACTCTGCTCGTTTGTACGCATTCTCAGCCTCAGCCTTTTTTCCAAATACAACACGAGCACTGTGGGTGTCTTTTGCAATATTTGTCTCAGACTCGATAATGAAGCCAAACTTGCTAAAGGCAGAGAGTAGCTCCTCCCTGGAAGGCATAATAACACCAGGTGTAAATTCCACAATAATTTCTGCTGGATCCACAAATAATTGTGTGAGTTTCTTCTTCTTTTTCTTTTTTGGGGTAGAATTAGTTGCATCAGGACAAGTGCCATTAGCAGCTTGATCAGAAAAATGATTTGCCATAGATCCAAAAGTTAGCTTCACCTTCTGGTTAGGTTGTTCATCCTTTCGAAGCTCATTTTTAAGTGCATGATTCACAGGGATTACATCCATACCATTCATGTCTGTCACTTTATTACGCATTTCTGGCACCATGGACTGCAGAGAAGCATATGACTGCTGGACCGTATGCAATTCTTCACTTGAATGCTCGCCATTTTCACCTTTGGCTTGAGCTATGTCTTCATCCATAGGAGATGGTTCACTGCTGACATGCACATCAGTGCCAATACTTTGCACAGGCACATCTGCACTAGCATTTTGCAAAGGCACATCATTTACATCAATACTTTGCACAGGCATATCTGCATCATGACTTAATGCAGTCTCATCTATGCTAACATTAGATTTGGACTCTGTTGCTTCCCTTGAAACATTTGCGATAGGCAAATCAGCAACAACACTTTGCACATTCTCATCTATGCAAACCTTAGCTTCTGATCCCGTTGCTTCCATCTGAACATTCCTGATAGGCACGTCTACAGGGATACTTTCTGCTTTCATCTCTGATTTTGTTACTCCAACCATATCCTCACTGTTTTCCTTTGCAGCTTTGTTAGACAAGGTATTGTCTGTGGCCTGTACTGTCGTCACCGCAGATACCCCATTTTGATGTACCTGCTCCTGTCCAGGCTCTGTCACCCCTCGAGCGGCAGCTGAAATAGGACATTTGAACACTGATTGTTCGCTCTTCCCATCTCCAAACTGAGCCTCATCATTCTTTTTGGCAGATTGGTCAGAGAAAGTGTTGTCCACATCCTGTGCTGTCTTGCCAACAAATCCGTCGACCTGCTGCTCCCGTGTAGATTTTGCTGCCCCAAGAACTGCTGTGGGAATAGCACATTTGGACAATGATGGTTTGTTCTTCTCGTCTCGCAATTTACTCTCATCTTTCTCCTTTGCAAGTTGGTCAGATGAGGTATCCTGCTTCTGTTGAGATTTTGTTGTCTCAGGAATTGAAGGTGAAGTCTCGCATTTAAACGCCGATGATTTGAACTTCTCATCATTGATCCCAATTTCTAGAAACCTTTCACCAACCCCTGCTTTCATTGGGCTCCTTTTATCTTCTGGCTTCACTTGCCTGATAGGTATAGCAGAGGTGATTAGTGAGCCACAGTCAATTGTAGCAACAGAAAAGTGCCTCTCCCTCTTCTTTCTCTTGATAGAAGAACTGGATCCCCCATCATCATCCTTTTTCCTGCTCCTCTTTGCAGCACCCTTGCCTTGTTTCAGGACAGTTTGCACATCAGAAACCACACCCGCAGCAGCAATTTCTACATCAACTTTTCCAACAGCATTTGCCACTGGAGATTCATGAACATCATAGAATTCAGTCTGAGGACATTTGAATTCGATGCTTCTAAAGGAACGAAGAAATATCTCCGCTGCCTTTGGAAAATGGCTCCCATGGCTGACATCCTTCGCTAAGTTCAGGACCAACGACATGACCTCCTGCACAACTATGCTATCCAGCAACACCTCACTGTCATATTCAGCTGCACTAGCTGCCAATGCCTTTGGCGGATCAGCTAACTTGCCGGGTAGCTTAAACACGCCCAAATTGGTATATGGTGGTGAGAGGTACTTGCTCCTCTTACGCTCCCGCTTCTCAGATGACCCTATACCAGTCGCGCTGTCATTCTTGTCCTCATCTTCCCCTGCATCCAGCTTGTCCATGCGAGAAGCAGCACGGTGCTTTTTTGGTGCAGGTGTCTCTTGAGGTTCCTCTGATGCCTCATGCTCATCTTTGGCGTCAGTGAGCCACTCATCATCTTCTCTGTCATCACCAGCAGGAACGTCAAGATCAATCTTGTCCACGAGCTCCTCCAGCGTGCGCCGCGGGTAGTGCCCCGCGCCACCTGGGCCCCAGCCCTCCCCGAACGCGTGGACCCAACTCTTGAGCCTGGCCCGGTCCACCAGACGGACGGGAGTGCCACCCAGCTGCGCGGCAATCCGGAGGGCCGCAAGGAACTCCGCAGGGGATAGGTTGGCCAGCCCGACGACGACGCCGGCATTGGGAGACGGTGGCGGCGGCGGGACGCAG
>BCLF01000043.1:607829-628026 GCA_001602275.1 Zoysia japonica
TGCCGAATCAATCCGGCGAAGGGGAACCTGGCCGCCCGCACCGCCTACGCCTCCGGCGGCGGTGGCGGCGGCACGCAGGGGCTGTTCAGTGGAGAGTGGAGCTAGGCGGGACCCCGTTCCGCCGCACTGGTGCGGGGCGTGATCACGGACGGGAGTTTCACGGGGGAGGGACGGGTGGAAACTGGAACGGCAAAAGCGGATGCGCTCCACTTGGCCGGGGAACCCCACGTAGGCACGGGCGTCGCAGCAACAATGGCCTCTTCGACCATGTGACGCTGACAGCTCGTACTACGATACTTCCACCTCGGGTCCTCCTCCGTCGAACGAGCTCCCTCGGCCTCGTCTCCACGTGGCCGCAAGTTTCTCGGGCATTGAGCGTTAAGATTCCGTTTCGAGGTCCTCGCATTCAGATAAAAAATAAAGCAAAATCCACGCTTACATGTTAGTCTGTCTCTCTCAAATTATAAATTATTTTAGATTTTTCAAATTTTAACAAATTATAAATTATTTTTACTTCTCGAGATAATTTTTTTCTTTCTAATACATCATCACTTATTTCTTTCTTTTTTATTTTTATAACATCTCACATTTTCTATTTTTTTAATTTTCGTGCTCAAATTTAAATCGACTTGAGAAAAGAGTAGGACCACTAGATTTGGTGTCTGGTTGATGGATGAAGTAAAATGTAAGACAGTGGTTCATAAATAAGTTCATTCACACTGTATATTTGGTTGGATGGACAGGCATCCAAGTTTTTTTATTGGTTAAGCGGATAATAGAGATAATTATCAACTAAATTCAATTATTACTTTCAATATCAATAACTAATTATGTAAAAATTAACCCTAAAGCATGGTTTATTGTAATTTATTAATATTAGTCATATAGTGACAAATACTAATTATAAATGAAAATTATCACTATTATACTCTAAGTGTGCTACGATCACTCTCGCCGACGGACTAAACCTCTATAAAAAGCTGAGTCATCCTATTCACCTTCATCCAGCCAACCAACACATCTTTATTATCAATGTCAAGACTCAAGAGCAAGAATTACAAAATTGTCGAACCAGACATTTTTATGGTTCCAATCTAGTTTCACCAGTTGGCTAGTCTTCAGAAAAAAATTTAATTCAATATTTTGAAAACTGGTAAATTCGATGTGTTTGGAAATGTAAAACTTCAGAATTGGAGAAACAGGTTTATAAAAAAAAAAAGAAAAATGACAGGTTATTGTAGCATTTTCACCAAATTTCATTTGATTTTTTAAACTTTGATTTTGGAAATGATTTCAATGAGTTTTTATTGTTTTCATCAAACTGATCCCACCGGTTTGTAGGCTTTGGTCAGTAACCCAAACCATGATGAAGGCATCCTTTGCAACGGAGGAATTTTTTTTTAAAGTTTTTCTATGAAATTTAATTGATTTATGTAAAATTCATGTAAAAATATTGTGTTCCAAATAAACCCGTGTAGTTATATGTCAAGCATCCTCGGTGGGTGAGCTGCTTCCATCACGAACTGAGGAAAGCAAACCATATCTTCTCATCACAAAATAAAAAATCAAGCGGTAGTATCAGAACAAAACGGTGGCAAAAGGTCACAAAAAGTTTCCATGCCTTTTTACACGCTCCCTCTAATCTCTTCTTTTCTTATGCAGATAAGTGAAGACCGAAACCCCGGCGAAAAGAAAGCAAACGGCTTCAGTCAGCAGGGGACATGAATATACTTCACCAACGCTGACGGGCATTCCAAATCCAAGTGGTGGCGGCAACGCAACTGAACCGCGCCGCGCGCGGCACGAAGAGGGACAGAGACGTGCGTCGACGAGCTCAAGCAACGCAGAGAGCAGAAGAGGCGCGCGCGCGCACGTTCCCTCGCTCGCCCGTCTTGATCGATGCCGCCGACGCGGGAAAGGTTTCCCGGATCACCCGAAGCGCACGCAGGATCAGATGCTGGCAACGCAATGGCTTGTTGGTTGTGTCCTCCTGCAGCGCTCGCCTGAATCCAGCTCGCTCGCGAGTATAAATGCAGAGAGAACGCATGGCGATCGGCGAATCAACCAGCAAGCCGACCGACACCGCCGTGAACGTTGGCAGACCCCTCTCATCGCCTCCAGTGAAGGTTAGCACTTACCAGGGTCGTTGAGGCATGGCTGACGACGACCAGCAGGCGCCGGCGCAGCGCTTCTGGTTCCCGTACTGGACCAGCCCGCCGGCGCCGGTTCCTCGGCCGGCCGTTCGCCCGCAGCCGTCGAGGCGGGACTCCCGCCCGACCCCGCCGCAGCCGGTGGCGCCCTCTCCGTCGCGGCGGCAGCCGCCGCCTTCGTCCTATGCGGTGTCCAGAGGTGCCGAGGGCGGTGCCAGTCCGCCGCAAGCGCGGCCGCAGGCGACTCGGCTGTCCAGCCGGCCGTCCCCGTCCCGCGGTCACCCGCTCTCGCCCATCAGAGAGCCCAACAGCAGCTCAGTAGCGCCGGCACAGCCAGCGTCGGCGCCCAAAGAAACCAAGCCGAAGGCTCCTACTCGACCTGCTGCGCCTGCGCAGGAAGATTTTACTAAGGAACTAGACATCGTCGTCCCACAAGAGAAGATCATACATGAACCGCCTTCTGACACCAAGGTGCAGAGCAAGGCTGTGGAAAAAGAAAAGGAGAAGGAGAAGAAAGATAAAGAGGAGGAGGAGCACAAGGAGAAAGAGGACAAGAAGGAACACAAAGAGAAAGAGAGGGAGGAGGACAAGAAGGAGCACAAGAAGAAAGACAAGAAGGAACACAAGGAGAAAGAGAAGGACAAGGATGGGAAAGAGAGGAGGGACAAAGAAAAGGATCACAAGGAGAAGGAGCACAAGGAGAAGGATCATAAGGAGAAGGACAAGCACAAAGAGGACCACGACGAGTCCAAGGTCCACGGCGGCAAGCTCCACAAGGAGCTGAAGGCGGGCGTCGCCGACATCGTGCACAAGCTCGGCGCCTCAGCAGCGCCACCATCGGCGAGCCACGGCCACGGCCACGCGTCGTCCGGGGCCGGGACGTCGACCACCGTCATCACGCTGGCCGGCGAGAACAAGGGCGCGTCCATGAAGGTCAGCCACGCCGCCGAGGAGGCCGAGAGCAAGCACGAGCGCCAGCGCGCCCGCAGCAAGCTCGACGGCGACGGGAAGCAGCAGGAGGCCAAGGGGCTGACGGCGTTCGTCAACAGCAACGTGCAGGTGGTCAACAACTCGCTGGTCTTGCAGAGCTCCTGCAGCAGCAGCGACCCCGGGGTGCACCTCAAGCTATCCACCAAGTCCAAGAAGAAGGGCGACGGCGAGGAGGCCGGCAGAGGCAAGGGCGGTGTCGCTGTTGCAGCGGGGGTGCACCTCAAGCTATCCACCAATTCCAAGAAGAAATGAACTTTCTACGTACGTCCATCGCCGACGCATGTCTGTCAAACATGAAACGACCAGAGCTCTCCTCGATATGCATCCAAAGTTCCGAACAGTGTTCAGATATGGTTAGAAACCATTCGAACTGAGCGTCCAAGCCTGTCACAGGTTAATGTATTCATTATCAAAGTTCGTAATAACATGATCTGAATGCCTAAAGGCTGAAGCGAACAATTTATTAACGCAAAGGCAGAGCACCTGCCATATTTTTCGCCAAAACAAAAGGAACTGCTTGGCGGCCTGGCCCAACACGCAAACGGGCACAAGCCCATCGCCCCTTCGTTAATCTGGGAGTGGGACCGAAGGAGCGACGGCAGCCGCGGCGGCCCCTCCCTGCTGCTAAAAACCTAACCCCGGAACACCTCTCTGCTCGGCGGCTTGGCCATGCGGGCAATCACCGGCGCCGTGGTCTTCTCCAGGCCCTGCGCCCTACGCAAGGCCGCGAAAATCCTCTCCCGCTTCTCCGAGTCCGCCGTCTCCCATCTCCCCACCTCCGACTGCGCCACCTACGTCGGCGTGGCAGCCGATGCGGCCGTCGACCACCACACCTTCCGCTGCGGCCTCGGCGTCAACCTCCAGAGTGGCGGCGCCGACGACCTCGACCTCCATGGCTACGAGGGGCTGTTGGGGGTCGAGAGGAAGCACCGAGGTGGGGAGAAGGATGGGGACACGGAGGTTCCTGCTGGTGGACCCCACGGTTCCATCGAGGAGGCGGAGCTAGCAGTCGCCGCCGATGAGAAGAGGAGCAAGAAGAGGAAGAAGGAAGAGGAGCCTCATGAGGATAAAGCTGTTGCTGGCGTCGCCTCCCACACCCCGGCGTCACCAGAAATCCTCTTTGAGTCTGAGCAGAGGAAGAAGAAGAAGGAGAGACATTCCATTAAGGCAGAAGATGGGGATCGTGAAAGGAAAAAGAAGAAAGAAAAGCATTCGGATAAGGAATTAGCCAGCATTGTGAAGCAGGAGCAGGGTTTGGTCGTGGATGAAGAACTGGGAAGTGAAAAGAAGGGTAAGAAGAAAAAGGTGAAGGATCATGTAAAACTTGAAGAGGATTTGGTGGATGTGATGGGACAGATAGTGAACAACGGTGTGGCAGAGCAAGGAGATGCTGACGGGGAGAAGGAAAGGAAGAAAAAGGAGAAACATTTAGAAGGAGGAGCTGATCCGAAGAATGTCAAGGAGAAAATGGCCACTGAGTGATATTAACAGCGATAAGAAGAAGAAAAAGAAGAGGGAGAGAGGAGACGGTGATGATGACATTCAAGAGCAAGGAGAGCATAAAAAGAAGAAGCAAAAGAAGGAATCCTGAGTGTAGATTCAGAAGAATTCCTACTGATTGGAATTGTATGAGAATTTTGCGCGCCGAGACACATGCTGTTGTATTTTAGTCTTCATCTTTTGGGTCTGGGGAGATGGGTTCTTTGGGGCACTCTTGCTGGACTTCACAATTTTTTTATATACTAACAGCCATTTCATATGACATGGCCACGCTATTCAAGCAATGAAATCTCTACTTGAAGTGCTCTGAATTTCATACTATAATTGCTTCCAGTGAGAATTTTTTGATTGTATCTCAATAAAACACTTGATCTGAGTTGTAACTTATAGTCGAAATCTAACATGCATTATGAGATCTGCAATGGAATAATCTAGCAGAAAGTTCTTTTCTTGGCTGCTCACACCTGCTGATCAACTTTGTATTGGGCCAAATGTGTTGCTTTGTTAGTACTACCTCCGTTTCAAAATATAATCATTTCTAGTTTTGGACAAAATTTTTTAACTTCTATCAATAATTTCTACTCTTTCTTTCTGTTCACAAATATAAGTCATTCTAGCATTTAAAATTTGAAATTTGTTTTTTAATATATGTCATTCTCATTTCTCAATACACCATTCTCTCTTTTCAATATTTTTTTTCTCTTTTCAATAAATTTTTAATGTAAAAATACATTTTTTATAAAAGTTTATTTAATAATGAATAAAAAAATATAATTTTTATATAATAAAATATTATTAATTATATATTATTAATAGTGAAAGTGATAAAAGTTTGATTTTGATTAAACTTAAAAATGTTTATATTTTAGAACGTAGCTGGACTGGTGACTTGAACTGAAGGCACGTAGTTGGCTTTAATGTTTTGCTTCAAATGGAGGAATGGAGAACATTTTTAGTGGGCAATTACAACGACGGGGGTCTTGACTTTTGGGCTGGTGACTTTCGGAATGTGCTGCTTGGTTTATTCGTTCTGTTTCGCTTGCTTAAACAACGTTGGGGCCGAGTGGGAGTTAAAGGCATTGATCAACTACACAGTGACAATCGGACCGACGGAACAATTAAGGGCCCGTTCGGTAAGGCGAACAAGGTTCAATCCAGTCGGATCAAAAAGACTCTGTTTCAAATCTGGTCCACATCGGAATGAGTCTTCGGTTAAGCCTGAGCCGAAAGGAAATCGGCCGTTCCCGACCTTTTCATCTCATTTTTTTGCGAAGAATGAAACCCCGTTGGCCAAACGGACCGTCCGACATGGCCAAGTTCAAGCACGAATTGACATGACCCGTTATATTTTAAACTGACTCAGCACGTTGTGCTTAACGAGCTGTGTCGAACTAGCTCACGGGCTCGAGCGGCGGCTCACGGGCTCGAATGGCGGCCCACGGCCCGGCACAAAAATGGCTAACCGTGTTGAGTCGGTCCGTTTAACACGACAACCCAATTAATTTGATTGCCCAATTAGTATAATCGATAGAAAATATTGCAAAATATGTGAGAGATGTGGAAATTAAATTTAAAACCTTCAAGAATTGAAACAAAAATCTTACCGGTGCATCATTTCATTTGATGTTAGTTGATCATATGTAAATTGAATTGGTTGATCATATGTAAATCTTACCACGCCCTATTGGCTGTTGGTGGCAAAAATCTACGCGGAAGCGGAAGCAGGGGCTAGGAGCAGCCGTCACCACTGTTTGACGCTCTGCTGCTGTTCAACTTCCACCGCGCCCACCGCCGTTCACCAAATCTCCATTCGCCCGTGGCCGTCGCTGTGTGTTGGTGGCAAAATCGTTGCGTTAGTGGAGACGAAACCCAAAAGAATCTTTATTACAGTGGCTTGCCCAGCCACACGTCAGCTGAAACGCAGAAAACGACCCACGAGCTGATGTGTGACCATTGGTAGAGAGCGAACTACTAGTAGTACTAGTAAACGCTGGCAGCAGGAACAACAAGGCGCCGCTTGCTTCACCTTCACTTGACGGGAAACACGGAAAAGTTCGCGATGGACGGGATCACGTCCAGGTGCTGCGCTGGGCACAAAAGAGGTAGGTACTCGTACAAATTGTTTGGTTGGATGCGGACCCTGAGGTGAGCCTTCCTTCGATTGCCGCGCACGTCCACGTCTCCACCAACCGGCACCGGCGAGACGCTGGAGTGGAGTGCTCGTACTTAAAATGGAGATGCGTAACGACGACGCCGGCATGATGCTGTAATACGGACTTATACTCCCTCGAGTATTTTTTTATTTTCAAACATGTATTTTTGACTATTTATTTTATTAAAAAATTAAAAATACTATTTATTTTATTGTAAAATAATTTAATTTTAATAAGTACTTTAAATTTATTTATTTATTTTCGTATTTTAATAAATTTTTTAATAAGATAAATGATTAAACATCGATTTTAAAACATCACTCTTATTTTGAGATGAAAAGAGTATTACCAGTCTGCTTGGAGATGACACCTGGCCCAAACATGCAAACGGATCCGGACGGGTTTACAGCAAACTCATTTCGCTTAACAACTACTCCTAATTGCAGCGCAGTGAAGTGACAATGTTCCTAACGGGGGAAAAAAAGAATAAGTTCACCAACAAAAAAAAGGGAGAAAAAGAATAATAGTCTCCGTCAAATTGAAAGAAACTCTAGAAGAACAGAGAGAGAGAGAGAGGAACGGAAGGTCGCTTTCGCAATGGCAACGTCCCTTCTAGCGAAGCCGAGGAATTCTTCCACAACTACGGCTTTTTTTTCTGAACCTTTCCACAACTACGGCTTGCACGATCTGACAGAAACCTTTGCCGGTAGTACGAGTAGCTTGGAGCATTATTTATGGTCCGAGGAGTGCAGGCCGCTCTCACGCTAAACGAGTGAGCTCCCGCGCTTCCGTTCACCAGCAGCTCTCCCCAGTCCCCACTCCCTCCAAAACCGAGCACGTTGACCGCCCCCGGAAAGTTCGGTCGAGGAGAAGAAAATCGACATGGCGGCGGAGAAGAGCAAGATCCTGGTGGTCGGCGGCACCGGGTACCTGGGCAGGCACGTGGTGGCGGCGAGCGCGCGGCTGGGCCACCCCACCTTCGCGCTCGTCAGGGACCCGGCGCCGGCCGACCCGGCCAAGGCGCAGCTGCTCAAGGGCTTCCAGGAGTCCGGCGTCACGCTCGTCAAGGGCGACCTGTACGACCACGGCAGCCTCGTGAGCGCCGTCAAGGCCGCAGATGTGGTCATCTCCACGCTCGGCGGGATGCAGATTGCCGACCAGACCCGGCTCATCGACGCCATCAAGGAGGCCGGCAACGTCAAGGTTCTCTTTCCTTATCCCCTGGCTCGATCTTGCCGTTATAAGCGTCGTGTTCGTTCTTTAGTAGTACTAGTATAGCACGTGTGCTGCTCATTCAGTGGTCGTGTTCACTAGAATTAAATTAAATAGAAGGTGATGATGATTACGTACTTTGTGTCGGGCAGAGGTTCTTCCCATCGGAGTTCGGTCTGGACGTGGACCGCACGGGCGCGGTGGAGCCGGCGAAGTCCATCTTCGCGGGGAAGGCGGCGATCCGGCGCGCCGTGGAAGCCGCGGGACTCCCCTACACCTACGCGGTGGCCGGGTACTTCGCGGGGTACGCGCTGCCGACGGTCGGGCAGGTGCTCTCCCCGGCGCCGCCCACGGACAAGGCGGTGGTCCTCGGCGACGGGAACGCCAAGGTGGTGTTCGTGGAGGAAGGCGACATCGCGACGTACACGGTCCTGGCGGCCGACGACCCGCGCGCCGCGAACAAGACGCTGTACATCAAGCCGCCGGCCAACACGCTGTCGCACAACGAGCTGCTGGCGTTGTGGGAGAAGAAGACCGGCAAGACGTTCGAGAGGGTGTACGTCCCTGAGGACGCCGTGCTCAAGCAGATCCAAGGTACGCCGGTCTGAAATCTGCTGCGGAGCGGGGGATGATTGTACTATCGCGCATGGTTGCTAAGTTAACAACAACATGCGGCGTGCAGAGTCGCCGATCCCGATGAACATCGTGCTGGCGATCGCGCACGCGGCGTACATCAGGGGAGAGCAGACTGGCTTCGAGATCGACCCGGCGACGGGGGCGGACGCCACCGAGCTGTACCCGGACGTCAAGTACACCACCGTCGACGAATACCTCAACAGGCTCCTCTGATCTGAAGAAGCGATGAAGGTCCACCAGCTACTGACTGGTGACGGTCTATGCGTAGTGCGTACTACCAATATCCAGCCTACGTCCATCATCATCGACGCGTACGTGTGTGCATTTCGGCTTCTGTTTGATGCTGCCAGCCTCGCAGCATACATATGTATCTTCCCATCGATCCTGTTAACCTTTCCGTTCAGTTTGATCTTTGATGGTTTGTACTTTGTAATGGACCGGTAAATAATGTTTAGTTTCACGGACACCTCATCCTGGTATTTTTTGGGCACATGTGTTTCCAAATTAGCTAAGGACAGCGGATCCAAATTATTGTGCAATGTTTGTTTACAGCCCACCATAGTATATACTAATCACAACGCACCATTGACTGAGTTCAATAACTTCAATCCAATCAACATTCTGAACGAAGTAGCCTCACCTCAGCTGCCAGGACCAGGTAATCACCGGTACCGAAACGATTACGTGAAACGGCCACCACTTTACCAAATGTCTGGCTTGCTAACACTGAGCATACAACTCTTGGCTTGTTTAGTTTATGGAATCACTTATACAAGATCCATTGATTTTTAGACAGATGACCGCATTCCTCGAGTTTTTTTTTGTACGAATCATGTTCCATTCTTATCCACACCTCAAAACAAACACAGCTTTTTTAGCATTTTTAGTTTGGCAACGGGAAGGCCAAACATTTTCAGAAGCCACATACATTGTACGTCCAAAGATTTGACTGCTTAGTTTGATACAAAATCAACTGCCTACTGCAACAAGACAACAGGCTGAGTTGTAGACCATATCATAAATACAGAATGAAGTGCGCTATATACGCAAAGGAGCAAGCACTAGCACAGGATCAGGTTAAAATCGTGAACCCAAGTCAGAACCAGAAGTGAATATCCATCCTTCTAACTCTAGATATGAATGAAGTATTACACTTGCTATTTAGCACATCAAATTTCACCCACTGTATCTTGTTCCCCTATGAGGCTCCCACCAGGGTAAGTCAGGATTCAGTCTTTTGAAGAACTGCTGCTTGCGCCACTTTTCTTCCCACCATATTTCTGGTGACATAATTGAGGCAAATAGTGAGAAGTACAACAACCAATGCTGAGGTTCTTGAAGATCACAAATAAAAGTACGGCAAGAGTGATCTACATGGATCACAAGCAATGTGTCCATTAATCCCAAGCCAGCTGGTTAAATAAAAACCACTGCTGTAGATCCTTTGCATGTGTTAAACACGCAAATCCCATAATACTTACTACTACGCCAGTTAACCTCTAGCACATGACCATCCGGCAAATAAACAAAAGTCAACAAGTTAAGGAGTATATACTGACCTGCTTCCCAATATTGAAGGGCACATATTTGTATTTCATCATATGCATAATCTGGCGCTTCATTGTAAGGACAAAGAGAACAATCCAGTAGCAGAGGAGAATGGGCCAGAAGACAGGGACATCAAATACAGAGAAGAAGGTCATCACAAAAGCTACAACAAAAGCTTTTGTGATTGTATACCTGAAAGATAAGAAATCAATATTATGAGCACCTTGTATTTTTAGTAAAGATTGATATTGAGAATTCACATTTAACGAAATGAAGTCACTATTTTTGAAAAGTGGCTAAAGGAAATGACAAAGAAATAATGCATTTGCATAAGTTTGTATGTTGAGGGTCTTCATATAGAATAAAGAGCATTCCAATGGCCATCAATACTTATGTTGCATAGATCTATGTTTGCTACAATGGCCATTTTTTTTCACAATAGAACAATGTTTTCAAGTCGCCTGGTCATCTAATCGTTACCTGGGACCGACCAGGCGACCAGTTGCGACTAGTAGTCAACCCGGCCAACTAGTCGGCATTGTCATCAGTGGAGGCGCTGGCGGAGGTAGAGGCTTCGGTGAAGGCAGAGGTAGTGGCTTCGGTGAAGGCAGAGGTAGTGGCTTCGGCGAAGGCGGAGGTAGAGGATTCGGCAAAGGTGGAGGCAGAGGCTTCGGTGAAGGCGGAGGCCTTCCTAATGGGCCACTATAGCAGCCTATAAACAGTCCACAGAAATTCCAGTCCTGATCTGGGCCAAAATCCCTTAGTCGGTTAATCACGACTAATCAGACAACTAGAAAACTTATCAGTGGTGATGGTGACCAAGACATTCAATGATTGTGTTTACACAACTACTTCCATAGCGGCATGACTCAATTTTACATGATGACTTTCAGGACCACCAGCAACCAAAAACATGATATTTAATTCACACAGGCTAGCATATCAACCCCCTAACAAAGAAATTTAATACTAAGGTCTGTGATCTTGCTGGCCTTTTCTTTCCCATATACTAACAATAATGGTAAAATCATTCACTTCTTATTTGTATCATACCGATACAAGGTCCAAGGTAATTGCAAGAAACTCTTAATAACAGGTATTGATTTCCACCTCACTGATTCATGGAGGTGAAGGCTGCTTTGCAACTTAGAGTGCAGACTCAGCTTAGAGCCAAGGTTGTTGAATAAAGTGAAAGCCTGAAATTTTTGCCACTACTCAACTATCTATGGGATAACCAGGAGGGCAGCGCCATGCCAAAGCTGGTTGACCTGTGAGAAAAGGATGTCTAATTATTAATTATGCAGGGAAGGATCAGCACTAGCCAAGGAAAAGACTACTTTTTGAGTTTCTAAAATGCCTAATTGAGCTCGCTGACTTACGATTAACCGTGTGCGGCTATGCGGCTATGGTACGCTGTGAACCTAGTGACTATCCAGGCCCGGGCGATCCGATCATTATCGCATTCCAGTATACAAACACATAGAATCATGGTAGCAGATCGCACGAGCAGAAGCAGGAAACATATGGATCTGATAAGGAGCAGATGCAGATCTGGTAGAGGAGAGCCGGGATCTGACCAGAACTTGAACTCGGGGAGGCGCCTGATGAAGGGCTTGAACTCGTCGGAGCCGCGCATGGGCAGCGCGGGGCCGTCGGCGGCGGCGGAGGGGTCGAGCTCGGGGTCGACCATCGGCGACAGGAAGCCGATGAGCAGGTTGAGGAGGTAGATCCCGAGGCCGTAGGTGACGATGTAGAAGCCCTGCACCATGTAGACCCGCAGCGCGTAGATGGCGGCCACGGCGAGCGTGCCGAGCCACCGCCCCGCCGCGTGCGGCGTGGACCGGTCCAGGTAGTACTGGAACGCCCGCGACGCGTCGCTCCGCCACTTCGCCGCCGTCGCCGCCGCCGACCCGCCGGCGCCCGAGTCGCCGCCGTCCATCGGATCGGGTGGGTGCGGTGGGGCGGGCAGGAACCCTCGCCTGGGGTTGGACGGGGAAGGGACGGGGGCTTGGGGACGGAGGGGATGGGGGACGAGAACGAGGCGAGACGACTCTCTTTCTTCGGCTGGTGGTTCCGTTTACTTTGCTCTCGCTTGCTTGGTTCCGTTTCCGTCCAAAGCTGCAACCAGATCGAGCACGAGGAGGAGGCTCAGGAGGGGATGCGGCTGCAGATTCGCATCCATCCGTCTGGCATCCTCGTCGTGGCGAAACGGAACGCGTTACCTACCGGGCCAGTTTATTTCGTGGGCCGTTCCCTTTCACCTACCCAGCCAATTTATTTCGTGGGCTTCTTCCTTTTACCTACCGGGCCAATTTCTTGTCCTACTACCGCACCATCGGCCCGCTGGACCAGTCGGTGTTTCGGACCACTCTTCCACCACCTGTATGCAGTATGCGTCGTGGTCCATTCCACAGACAGCGAGCGGGCCACTTTGGGCGGTCGGCAGCCCACTCGACGGACGCCGCGCCGGTGAGCTCCGCGTCGTCACGGCTGATGGTTGATGGAGACAGGACGACAGGTCTTGGCCGCTGGTCCGGTGGTCCCAGTCGACCCCACCCACACCATCCCCGGCAGGCAACGCAAGAGCAGTGAGCCTTGTCCCGGAGCGAGCAAATTGCGGAAACGAATGCGCTGTGGGACACGGAGCGGATCCGTCCTCGGGTCATCGCCGCCTGCCCGCCGCTTTCGGCCGGTGGAGGCCCCGCCCGCCGCCCAGCCAGATTCCGGCGTGCGCTTTCTTTTCTCACGTCCGTCCCCTCCTCGCCGGCTCCCACTTGCCTGCCGCCGCGTAACGTGCCTGCACTCTGCGCCTCGCGTAACCTGGCCATGTGCGTTTCAGGGGGCTTCCTGTCGCTCCGCCATTGGCCGGCGTCGATTTCGTGGCCCCGCACCGGCGGCGGAGGGTACTTTCAATTCACGGGCGCATTGATCTGAAAGAAAATCCGGATCCTTTGTACTGGAGTACTAATCAGCTCGTTCTTCCTCATCTGACCCGTCGAGATTTGCACGGCTAAGAAGAACAGATCTTCACGAGATCCTTCGTAGAAGTACTAATCAGCTTGTTCTTCAGTGTCTGGCCCGTAGAGATCAGCACGACAAGAGCAGATCTTCACGGGATCCTTTGTAGGAGTACAATTCAGCTCGTTACCCGTTGAGATTAGCACGGCCAAGAATAGATCTTCACAGGAGTACTAATCAGCTCGTTCTTCAGCTTGATCCGTTGAGATTAGCACGGGCAAGAACAGATCTTCACGCGACGGCGACGGTTTCGTCCCCAACCCAACCGACAGCGAGGTGAATTTCTCGCCATCGATAGGAAGCTGCCGAGCAAATCCCACCCGTGTTGTCTGTGCTGGAAGAACCAGCCGGTGATTCATCGACGACGACGCTGACGCCGGTCAGCACAGGAAATGGTTTATGTCTAAATCGACGGTGACGCTGAAGCTAGATGCTCGGTTGCTTCTACTGAATTTCTCGCGAAAAACACTGGGACACCAGCAGGGAGATTCAGCCCCGCGTCCTTGGTCAACTTCAATTTCTTTTCTTTTTTATGATTTGCGCCGGCAACTTTTGTTCTCTTGTGCTTTTTGTTTTTATTAATTTGATATATGCTATTACAATTTTATAAAATTTAAAATATATCATTTGAACTCATATGTCATTGACATGTCAATAAAATATTTTAAAGTTCATAAAATTATAATAGCACGTATCAAATTCACCCGTTGTTCTTGAGCTTTTTCCGCTCCACCCACCGAAAGTAAGGAATTTGATGAAAGATAAAGGTTTCTTCGACACACTGATTATTCGCCACTAGCTATCCGGCGTAGTCGTCAATTATTGGAATACTCTAATCTTGCGAACATTAAAGCATAATCCTTCCATGATTAGGATGCCACATGGTGCTCCTATGTTTCTGCAATAGCCAATAGTGCACGGGAGCCAATACAAGGTTGCGAGGATATTTGGCGCTTTTTTCCCTCCTTGAGACGAAGGTGTGCAGGTAAAGTCTCTCTAACTTCATATCCTTGTTTTTTGAATTAATTTGATGCATATCATTATAATTTTGTGAAATTTAAAATATGTCATTCGAACTCACGTGTTATTTATTTGTAATATCTTATTTATTATTGACATATAAATAATATATTTTAAAATTTACAAAATTATAATGAGATGTTTCTTCCTTCCCGACGGCACCGATGCCCTCGTAATTTTCTAAACGCGCACAACAGTACCAACGACTGAGCTCTTGCCAAGTGTTCCAGGATTTCCAAAATGGTGGATGGAATTTCGCACATACGGAACTTACTCGGGATTTGTTGATATTCTGGACAGAATTGGCATAGGTCACAAGTTAGACCTCCTTGGAATGGGTGAAATATGCTTATCCTGTGAACTTGAACTAATTTCTAAAGAGTTGTCATTAGCTCGGGTGGTTAGCTCGTTAGAGTTGGAGCAGCAGTTAACCATTCCGACTCCTTTTGCTTTTTTTATCCATGGTAGAGTGCAAGATGAGCCTACCAAGGTTGAAGACCACCGCATAACACATCTCTCCAGGTGGCAAAGGCTTATCTACCTTATAACCTTTAAATTGAATTGATTCATGTGAATTTACTTACAATTCATCTGAAAATGACATGTTTAAAAAGACTCCTAATCTAGTTTATTTTATAGCCTCTAAATTGAATTGATTCTCATGAATTCTTTTTATGATTCGTTTGAAAATCATACGTTCGAAAGGACCACTAAATTGTTTGGTCCGAACAATATCAAATACTCAACGGTAGGAACACTCTTTTGAACGTTGCCGATATAACAAGCTCTAAGTTAGAATTTTTTTTGAGCGATTGAAAGTAGCAGAAATTTGACCATTCCACTTAGAGTCTGTTTGATCTTTAGAATTGAATTCATTTTAAAAATTATAATTTAGATATAGATTAATTAAGTTAATATAATTATATATAAAATATATTTTTATATTTATTGATAGGCATAAAAGACATCCTTATGTATTTCTATTGTAAAGAAGTGAGTTGAAGAGCGTGTTATAAATTGAACAATAAAATTATAGTGAAATCATCTATAGAATCCATCTTCTACCCTATAAATTTGAGATAGGTTTATTTGTGAGTTTGAAAAAGTTGTGAAATATCAAATTTCAAGTTAAATAGCTTAACTCATTACGTAGATTTCAATTTATTATTATGAACACAGTGATCATAGTATTTAAAAACCAAATCTCTTTATACCGAAATATGAAGTGGATTTTTCTAAAAAAATTACTTACTACGAGGACATTATAACTAGAAATTATTTTTACTGGGGTGGGTGGGAGGGCAGGTGTTATTCAATTTTCCCATTAGGAAAATAGGAAAAGAAAAGGGCTGGTGCATTTCGCTGCTCCATCCACGTGCTACGAGCGCTGGATGCATCAAGATCCGTGTAACGGCAGGCGATGAAGATTGCCGGAGAAGATGAAGTAGCGGTTCCTTCTTCCTCCTCTCCTATAAAATGGCGGCGGCGAGGCCCTCGGCCTTGGAACACATCTGCTCCCAACACAGACACCCCCGCCCCGCCGGCGACGAACCACTCCTCCTCCGTGCGAGGAGAGGGGCCGAGGAGGGAGGCAGTGCTGAACGATCCCGAGGACCGTATGGGCGCGGAGGCAGAGCACTCCCATCTCTCTCCTCCATCCTCCCTCCGGACCGGCAAGGACGCGGCACCGGCGGTGCTGGGGCTGCAGCTCTCGGCGCTGGTTGACCACGTCGCGCGCGTCGACTGGTCCCTCCTCGACCGCATCCCCGGCGACCGTGGGGGCTCGCAGCAGGTACTTATCGCGGTTCGAACTTCTGCGGAGTCCGGACGCAGCACGTCCATAAATGAGTTAAAATTACTCTCTCCGTCCATAAATGAGTTAAAATTACTCTCTTTATTTCAAAATAAATATCGTTTTAAGTTTTTAAACTTCTCTCTTTATCATTTATTTTATTAATTTTTTTTTAAAAATATTTATTTTATTGTAAAAATATTTTAAGCTTGACTGGTTCATTTAAGTACTTTAAGCATTTGAATGCTCTCGGTCTGGAATCACGATGCCAATTCGACCTTACAGTGGTCTGTCTTTGCCCTGGTCCTTGCGATTCCAGTCTCCAATTGCGCTCTGGCCATGTTCCCCGTCTTCGTAGTTCGCTGGCCATATGATATCTGGATCTCCTTTTAGTATTGTAATGGACTCATTTGTCGCGATACTCCCCTCCGATTTGTTTATTAGTTACTCGCGCTGTAGTCCAGGTACAAAGCACAAGCGTACCTTCACTAGTTTCATTTGGAGTTTCGTTTCTGTGCGGTAATTCGTGTTTTCGAAATGGTTTTGCTGTTTTTTTTACAAAGCATTTCTTGGTTTTGGTGAATTAACTTTCCAACTCATGCCATGTTATGTCTTTGCCTTGATTGCCGCAACTTGACCTATTCGTCTCTTGCGTCTAGTTCATCGATACCGGAGAACAGTCAAAGCAAGAACTTTTGGGGAGCACAGATAGAGATAGATATTGATATTTCCTAAATTTGACGCGGGTTGTACTTTGGTTAGATGCAGCGCAGCTGTTCCGATTGTATTTGGTGTTGCTTTCACTGTCAAAGGTGACCCTGATGGTTTGGCATGCACTGTACTGTACTCTTCTGGAATAGTCAAGCATGGTCATACGTTGCTCAAACTGACTGGTTCATTGACCGTGACCAGGGTTTACTATTTCGTTTAAACCGCTAAAACCGGTCGGACCGGTTTAACGAAAACCAGAAAAATCAGTTAAAAACCGCTCTAAATTGAAAATTCAAAATTTGAACGGTTCGCTATAGTGAACCAGCCAGTTTCACCGGTTAACCGGCCGGTTTCTTCGGTTTCAGATTTCAAAATTTGAAACCTACCGGTTTCACCGGTTAGCTGACCGGTTTATCGACCGGTTTTACCCGTTTTCGGTATTCCGAATTTTTTCAATTTTTCAAAATTTTTTAAAATTTTAAAACGAAAACCGGTCGTCCGGTAAAACCGAACCGGACCGGTTTCACCGAAAACCGCGAAAACTAGCCAGTTTTGAGCGGTTTTGTAAACCTTGACCGTGACAATGTCAGAAATTGTTTTGGTTGCAGAGTTAGTGAATGCTTGTACCGAAAGGAACCACGATCGTCGGCATGTCTGACCTTTCGATGCAAAGTTATGCATTTGGAAGTTCAACATCTTGCTGTTTTTTTTAATAATTACTGAGTATGTCATTGTCATACTATTTGATCATTGAAAAGTGCATTCCCCAAATATTTTATACGAGGCAGAAGGTCTCTTTGTATCATACTAGCCAATAAGGGAAGCACCTTTTACATAGGGGCAGTGCTTTATTCTTGTGGGAGAAATTAGTAGCTTATGTATTCTTCTATCAATATCTTTAACAGAAATAAATGTTCAATTCAGAACTGTTATAGATACCAGCGCAGACTAAGGTGTTGAAAATGGATTCAGTACCATCTGGATTATGCTCAGTCAGTTAGACGGCTTCCTCTGTTATCATATTCACAGAGGAACTGAAAGTTGGAGATTCTTCTGCAGCTGAACATGCTGAAATCTAACAATTTATTTTTCTCTTGTATAAATAAAGCAAATGCACATGCATACATGTGCA
Source organism: Zoysia japonica (assembly GCA_001602275.1). Lineage (NCBI taxonomy): Eukaryota > Viridiplantae > Streptophyta > Magnoliopsida > Poales > Poaceae > Zoysia > Zoysia japonica. The sequence goes on from BCLF01000043.1 coordinate 625,692, forward strand.
GGAACAAGTCCATGATAGGAGTACCACATTTTTTTTTCCTTTTGTTTCGGAAGAAGAAACCATGGACAGGGAAGTGTGGAAGTTAGCCACCCATGTGCCAAAATCACAACTAGGTTATTGAATCCTTCGGGTTTCATCTCTAGCCTACCCCTTGCTTGGGACTGAAATGATTTGTTGTTGTTCCTGCTGCTGTTGCTTTTAAATAATTTGTGGTCGAAGCTGTTGTTTGGCTGTTGAATAATGAGTAGCCATGTATATCTAGTATGTTTCATTTCTGTATAATGACTTAGCTTTTTGAGCCTTGATTGGTTATGCAGTATCAAAATTTACAACTACTATTGAGCCAATTTGGCAAGGTTCTGAGCTTCATTTGACAATTGTTTCATGTACAGGTCTCAATTGAAGAGCTGAATCATATTCTAACTGAAGTGAATGCCGTTATTCCTTCTCGCGATGATCTCTCCCAAATAACTACTATAGCTGGTGGTAGTGTTGCCAACACAATTCGTGGGCTCTCGGCGGGTTTTGGTATATCAACTGGAATAATTGGAGCCTGTGGAGATGACAACCAGGGCATTTTATTTGTCAATAATATGAGCTTTAGTGGTGTAGATCTCACAAGATTAAGAGCGAAAAAAGGGCACACTGCACAGGTAGTCTAACATCTGAAGCCAGAATTTATCCTTTTGCCCTTATTTTACTGCATAGTGAATAAGGCTGAGCATACCTATTATAGTGTGCGTGCTTGGTCGATGCAAGCGGCAATCGCACCATGCGGCCATGCCTATCTTCTGCAGTCAAGCTCCAGGTATTCCTTTTTGTATGAAGCCTCAGTGCCATGCATATTGCTCGTATATTAACGTTCTTATGGTCGATGGAACCATCTGTCCATGTAACAGGCCAATGAGTTCAGAAATGAGGACTTCAAAGGCTCAAAGGTGCCTCTTTTGCTTTCTCTTCTTGTGCATATTCTTTCTGCACCTTTTCAGAAAAGAAACTCCGAGCATATTCACAATAAGACTGATTTTCCATCACTTTATTTAATGCAGTGGCTTGTTGTACGATTTGCACAACAGAACATGGAACAGATTATTGAAGCTATTAGGATTGCTAAACAAGAAGGCCTTTCAGTGTCTTTAGATCTAGCCAGTTTTGAGGTCTGAATGCATCTTTACTACATTGGTTGCTCACTTGAGATCAAGTTTGCAACAGTTTGATTTAGTTTGGTTGTTTACATGCAGATGGTTCGGGACTATAGGTCAAAACTCATTGCCCTTTTAGAGTCAGGAAACATTGATCTCTGCTTTGCCAATGAGGATGAAGCTAGAGAGCTTATTGGGTGATTCTCTCTACCATGATACATAACTGTGTCTTATTAGGAAAGGAACAAAAGACTGTCAAATTCAACTAGTAAAGCATATGGATTATTTCCCAGCTCTAAAATCTTACTATAGTCCACTTTAATTACTCTACCATTACACTTCTCTTATCCCTGGATGCTAATATAAGGTTTGCGGTCATGTTCATTCGCTGCATGTATTTGCAGGGGAAATCTGGCATATGATCCAGAGGAAGCACTCACATTCTTGGGAAAGTACTGCAAATGGGCCGTAGTGACCCTTGCTTCAAAGGGATGTATGGCAAAGCATGGCAAACAGGTGATATTCACATTCACAATGTTGCAAACCAAAAGTTGGGATTTTTTTTTTCAACTCGAAAGTTGGGGAGTTATTTGGTAAAGATATGTACCATTTCTGTTGATAAACCTGCATATACATTACAAACTAGGAGTCAGCAATAATAATATGTGAACACAGAGAAATTAGTGCTAGATGCATAGTTCTTTCGAACTGATAAATGGTAGTTTTGTCTCGACCATGAGCCTGTAAGTAAATGAACGCAGGTTGTTCATGTGCCGGCCATCGGGGAGAGCAACGCGGTGGACGCCACCGGAGCAGGCGACCTGTTCGCTAGCGGGTTCTTGTACGGGCTGGTGAAGGGGCTTCCGCTTGAGCAGTGCTGCAAGGTTGGGGCGTGCAGCGGCGGGTCGGTGGTGAGAGCTCTCGGCGGGGAGGTGCGACCAGAGAACTGGCAGTGGATGTACAAGCAAATGCACGCCAAGGGCTTGCTGCTTCCCGACCTAAAGAACTGAAATGCTGCTGGTGCTGGTAACAGCAGATCAAGAAAGGCGTACCTTAGTAATCTCTGCTCCCACGGAAAACTGGAGAGAGGCGATTATTCGGCCTGCCATTATCGATTGTTGTAGTTGCATTCCCTGTTACTGGAATACACATTTGCCGTGCTTCATTTCTGGCATGGCAAAAGGAAGGCAAGG
>BCLF01000043.1:628056-647405 GCA_001602275.1 Zoysia japonica
GTTATCTTGAATCAATTAAACGTAACAAAGCTCAGGAAAGTGTGTTGCTGGACTTCGTGGAAGTGCCAGGGCAAATGAATTGACTTGCGGCAAGGGTTACCTTTTAGCCTTTTGATTCAGTTTACTGTTTCGAATTTTATAAAAAAAACAGAGAAATTAGAAAAAATGATCTGCGCCATAACCGCACGCAGAGAAAAAAAAAATGCACTTTTCATCTTTCGTTTCTCATCCTTCTCTCGAAGTTGGGCCTGGTTGCGATTTTTTTTGACACAATTTAAAACTTGTTTTGTCGAAGCTATCACAAAATAAGTCTTAAATTATAAAAAGAAAATCCTGGTGGGCTGAAAGACCCGGCCCGGTCGACGACCGGTTGAGTCGAGGAAACGAAGCGGAACTTGGCATCGCTTTCCGCCTCCGCCCGTTGTCTCGGAGCTGGAGAAGGGGAACACGACACGGCGGCGCGCTCCGGTGAGGTACGCTCCGATCCCAACTAAACCACCATTTCCGCTTCAATCCGCTCCAATCTGTAGCGCGTCCCCACAATCCAAGAGGCAAAAGGCCACGGCGCGAGGAGCAGAAGAGGCCGTCGCCCGTTCTTCCCTCCGAACCTGTAGGTGAGCCAGCAGCTTTTCGAGATTAATTTTCTTGCCATGGAGTTTAATCGAGTCGGAAGGAATCAGCTCCCCCGCGGCACCACCGCTCTGCCAAATCAATTTGCGAAATGAATCCATTTCTGTCACCAATTTGAATACGCCGGGAATACCATTTCGAACCGATTCCATTGATCCGTGAACGAATTTATTCTCACCTTCTCGTTGATTCAGCGCCGTGCAGAGGAGGTGGTTGGCGAGGAAGCCGCGCCCCGATTAGCCATGTCGTCCTCCGTGCTGAGGGCCGCGGCTGACCGGGCCATCCGCAGGCAGGCGCTCACGCTAACGGACGCCGCGGCGTCCAGGATCCGCCAGCTCCTCAGCCTCAGGCAGCGGCCCTACCTGCGCCTCGGCGTCAAGGCGCGAGGATGCAACGGCCTCTCCTACACTCTCAACTACGCCGGTACCATATTCGCTTCTCTTCCATGCTTGCCTTGTGCAATTGCTGTTTGTTGTGCCTTACACTGCCAGACACCTAATCTGCAGAATTTCCTCATTGGATATTAGATTGTGATGTAAGGTGAGAAGCAACCAGCAAAACAATAACGTACAGGAAATCTTCATTGCAATAGCTCTTTAAGAGAGAACTTCAACGAAAAAGGGAAACAATTTTCATAGGAACATGAAAATAATGGTACAGTAGAACATATCATGGCTAGATATTATACGGAGGGTATGCCGCAACAGAGGCAGGCAGTGCCACTGTTTTTAGTTGTGTTTCAAGGGAAAATTGAATCAAGGTTGCAATTGGAGGACCTACTCTCTTAAAAAGAGTTAGGACATACGTGCTATAAAACACAGAAATTTGGCCATTACCTGTCAGCTCTTAGCCAAAGATATTGTAGTCTCGGAAAATAACATTCTATGCCTGGCTACTTACAGTACTACATATGCACAATTATGTTCGAATAATGCTAGTGTAATGTAATGCTAGTGTGCTGTAAACTATTTATTTCATCTAAAATGAAAGAACTGGGCTCCTGCTCGTTTTTTTTTCAAAAAAAAAGGTTCTTAGAGCAAATGAGGTTTAGAATAAATTTCATGAATTTTTTGCATTTGGCAAACAACAACTGAACATCAAAAGTTTGATGAACTGCATGTTTTCAGTTGACTTGATATCATTGTCAATGGTACATATAGCTGGCATTCATAGATTGAATGCCATGCTTAACTGATTCTCCCACTATAATCAGGCGGATTATATGCTGTCGATCTTATGTTCTTCTAATCAGTGTTACAAAATTCCTTTATTATAAGACGTGGATTACATAATTTTACTATTGGTCAATTCTTGGTATAAGCTGATGGCACGTAACCATTATGAGATGAAACATTCAGGGATTTCCCTACATATGATGTTTCAATTACGAACAATCGTTTTGGGCACTAAAAGAATCACTGCATTCTTTTTTCGAGTATTCGATGTTTTCCTAGTGCTTTCTACTGTCTGCTATTGCTCAAGAACCATACTTTGCTTTCAGATGAAAAAGGCAAGTTTGATGAGCTTGTTGAAGAAAAAGGAGTTAAAGTTCTAATTGACCCTAAAGCCTTGATGCATGTTATCGGAACTAAGATGGATTATGTTGATGATCCTCTGAAGTATGGTTCCTGCAAAATGCTTCCATTTTGGCATTCGCTTTACCTTTTTCAGTTACTAACAATCACTTTTGTTATAGGTCCGAGTTTGTTTTCGTAAATCCGAATTCTAAAGGGGAGTGTGGTTGTGGTGAATCATTCATGACTACAAGCAGCAAAGGATCCACATCATGATGAGATACGCATGTAAATGTATAGCAAATTATTTGGATGACACAACATTGCTGTGCATAACACAACAGCGGGCATGTAGTGGATGATGCAATGCAACTAATTTTCCTGTACCATTGAATTCTCCTCTACCGAGGAGTCACCATGGAGCATCCATGCTTCTGTGATATTTATTGCCAAATGATCAGAAGACCTGTATTTTTCACTTCATGGTTTGGTGTTACTCACAGTGTAAGCTCCAGAACCAGTTGCTCATATGCTGGAGCAAATGAAATGTGCCTATGAACTGAAAAAATAGAAGAATAAAGAGCATATTTTTTTTGGCCTGGAGAACTCCATTGAACAGATTAGTTTTGAGTACACTGTTATGTTGGTCTCTAGCATACAATCAATTAGTTTCCACTAAAATTGGGTGGAGCCCAAACTCCATTTTCATTGGTCACGTATGACGTGCACGAGAGAGGCACCAGGCAGAGTCCTCTGCTACGGAGGTCAAGTCTAGTTTCCTCCTGCTCCTCACCATTCCCATTTGGAGATCCCTGTTTCAAACACGACAAACCAGACATATGACATCATTTCATAAATTTTTGAAAAAGGAATATATAAAATGAAAGTTGATTTAGATATTCTACCCGTTTTTTTGTCTTGGGTTTGTTAGTTCTGGATGGCCACAAGTAGGGGCCACTTAAAGTCTGCAGCAGTAGTAAACTGTTGTCAGACTGAAATCGTATCAGACTGCAATGCAAAATAATGTTACTCCCTCCGTTCACTTGTCATTCTAGCTCTAGACACGAAACTTGGAGTAGTAAAAAATACGTGATAGAAAGATGTATTGTTAAGAAAATAATATGTACTGTATTGAGAAATAAGTATGACAAGTATTAGAGAATAAATTTTGAATCCTCACGTGACAGGTAAAAGTGAATGGAGGCAGTGCTGAACATAGCATGCTTAGCCAAATGTTGTATCACCCCGGTGTGCTAATTTAGATGGTTCAGAGTTCAGTACCTTGACTTGGTCTTGAAGGAAATTTATATAACCAATGGCCTCCATGAGCACTGACGCGGTATCAGTCTGCACGTATTGCATAAAAGAATTAATCATGCACATAATAACTAGCTTTTGGTGTAAAATCTTCCTTCTCAAGAACTGTCAGTCCTTTGCTCAAGAGATAATGCTATTACCTGTTAACATAATAATTCTTATTTTTAACACTACAATTTATTTCTGAATGCATATATGTGGTCATATATGTAGTCTAGAAAATGAGCGCTTGAGCAGCCTTATGTGTACACAGGTGCCATAGGACGTGCAACGAGTAAACATTGTTGTTAGCACTATCCAGGACCTTTCACTATGTTCGTCACGCGAATTTATGCCAGCAGTACCATGAGACATTCAGTGCAGATTAGTACTTATGGAGAGATTATGAAATGATGGGAGCGCTAAGTGCATCAAACCGAATCCATTAAGCGTTACCTTTCCAAAGGGGCAGACCAGCTGCTGAAGAGCAGCAATCCGGTCACCTAGCTTCTCCTTCCTCACCTAACAATATCAAACAGGAGAGCGTGCAGTTGTCAACTGGTGATCGAAGCGACGAAACAAGACATTCGATCTCTTGGGAAGCGACGACGGCCACCGATCGAGACATTCTTTGTACTAGGCATGCAGTACTGCACCTTGAAAGAAGGGACGACAGCGTTGGAGGACTGCGACTCCAGCCGTGGCTTCTTCGGCGACGGCGCCGGGGACGACGACGACGAGGACGGGGCAGTCGTCTTCTGATGGCATGCTGCTGCTGCGTTGGTCTCCGCGCTCCAATGGCGGCCTCCTCCCATCGCGTTCACCACAGCCATCTGCACCCACCCACACACGCACCCATGTATGCATCAGTAATCAAATCATACATATATAGTAGTTTATGATACTCTACCATGCATGGCGTGTAGTTTTATTTTATGACGATGACAAGGGCCTGCAGTTTAATTACTTGCAAGTAATAGCATCTGCGACGTAAAGCCTGTAAACCGCGCAGATGAACAGTCGCAGAATTAACTCGAGATCAATCGACGCAGCAACCATATATGCTGCTGGTGCTGCATGGCATAGGTGCTTTTGGAAGCAAAAGGTGACCCAGGCAGCACAGGTCACTCGCTCCATCCCGGCCCTAAAGCTGCGTCGCGAGCAGCGGAGCAGGGGCGAAAAAGGAGACGCTGTACTCTCGCGAAGTTGACCGGCCGGCCGGGGCCTGTCGAGCTAGCTACCTTGCTCTGTGTTGGTCATCAGTCGCGGCCGCCTCGATCGCTTGCCGGCGCCGCGGGCCGGCCGGAGGCGGAGAGCGCGGGCGCGCAGGGTGAGCTAGCTACTGGTGACAGTACCAGATCGGCCAGGGACGTGCTGGCTTAAATGAAGCTAGAGAGGACCCCTTATATATCATTCATCTCGGCTTCGTGCCTAGCTAGAGTACACGTGCCATCGCCAGACCAAACTAGATGGTCCCGGAACTGAAAGCTCAATGTCTCTTGAGGCAATCAAATATTACGCTACTTATTCTACCAGCGAAACATGAAGGGGAGAAGCATATCAAATTACAATTTACAATCACAAGTGCTTCTTGCCAACATGGCTGTAGTCTGTTGCTGGCTTAATTAATTAGTGTATACTATATGCAATGTGTGTGATTACCAGTGCAACCAAAACAAATCACTGCTAGAAATCTTTATACTTTTATAAAATCGAATATATTGTTCAATATTACAGTATTTAGTTTTCTTGCGAATTACAGTGCTCCTACCTTTTTTTTTAAAAAAAAATGATTCTATAGCTTAGCTTTAGCTATGGTTGTGATCATTGACAAGAATTAAAGCAACAAATTATAGGTAGTAGTATCTGACAGCAGGATAGTAAATAAAGGCCTACCTCGTACATGAGTTTATACTTTATAGTCACAGCATGAATAGCAAAGCATTGATCATATGGGACCGGTTTTGTAAACTTATAGTAGATCAGGTTTGAATTCAAAGTATTCACGGTGCTGGATATAAACGATTACTAGCTACGTACTTCGTTCTTTTTTTTCTTGATTAGTTCTATCTGAGGAAAAATACTGCGCAAGCATATCTCTACTGCGTACTCTGACTGACCTTGTAGTTGTCAATGCGTGGTCCTTGATGAGGATGAGCAGCGGCTGCTTCAGGCGGAGGAGGGCCATAGGGCACACGCTCTGATCTCAACAAAGGCATGCCATTATGGAGCAGCACCGAAGAAGCTTGGCCGAGGAGCAGGGTCTTGCAGAGCCTGGACGAAGCCAGTATCTCGAACGCGTCGCTGGGGAGAGGCGGCGGTGGCGGGTACAGCTTCTGCAGCGGTCTTGAGATGTTGATGCTAGGAAGCACACTGCCGGCGTTCAGATCGTCGGCGGCGGCCATGGCGGGCAGGCCGGCGCCGCCTCCGACGATGTCGTTGTAGGCAATGGCGGCTGTACTGCCAGCTGCTGCACACGATGATCTTGAGTTGAGGGATGATTCACGTCGCTGCTCTTCCTTGATCATATTGTGGCCATCTTGCTGCAGCTCGCCGCTCATGAACAGCATGGCTGTGCTGTCTGCCGAGCCGCAGTTGCTCCATTGGAACCCTAGGTCTTGCATCATTGATGGAGAGATGAGCTGGGGAGGGATCACGGGAGAAGCGTCCTGATGGATGTGGTGGTGTCCTTGTGCAGAGAGGAGTAGCTGAAGCTCATCCGCAGAGTTCCTGCAGAGAAAATGGAGGAATCATTTGAGAGGAATACATCATGTTACCGAAAAATGGCTTATATATGTATGCGAATATGGCGTCCATGACAAGAGGAAAATTGCTCGGGAACCTTTTGGAGGAAACCAACAAATTTATAGATGGTGTCAAACACATATGTTTGGAGCACTCTTTTAACTCTTTCTGCCTGAAACTGTCATTTTGCCGTGCTGCAATTCCCTAGGATCTCATAGCGACAACAGGGAGGGAGAGAATATAAGAAGCAGAAGAAAACTCCAAATCCAAGGAATCCTGAAGGGAGAGTATGCATATACATGCACAAACAACATCGACTTTTCTTTGACAAATAAATAGGAAAATTCAAATGCACATGCAGATAAATTTTTGAACATTGGAGTGGCGCAGATGCTTACAGCATTAGTGGTTGGCTCCAGTGGTGGTTGACGCTGTGAAGAACTGAGGCGAACGGCAGGGAAGAAGAGGGCCATGGGAGCTCATCTTGCAAGAGCTGATCCGTTAGGTTGGAGGATGAGGAGGAAGATGCCATCATGGTGGTTGTAAAGGGGATCTTAATTGATGCTACTTCCAAGGGATGGAGAAGGAAAAGGTGGCACTCTATGAGCCTTTAGGATATCTCAAGAACACACCCCCACCAGTGGAAGCTATATCGGGTTAGAGAAATGGAGATGCCCATAAGGCCTCATTGCTCTCACCCTCCTTTTGTATCTCGGGTAACTTTGTACCCATTCCTCCTTTCAAGGAATCAATCGCCCAAGCAAAGCTCTCTCTCTCTCTCTCTCTCTCTCTCTCTCTCTCACTCTCTCTCATCATTATAACATTTCTGCTACGATCGTAGTAGGATCTCAGCCTTTAGATCCCGAAGCATATAGTATAAACTTCAACACAGGCCACCAAAGGGACAGGTCATGTTTCTCTCTGGGTGTATATTCCATATATTGGCCTAAAACGTCTTATTAGCAGTCCTTGATACGTACTAATAATTGTACAGATTGTTCCCCGGAAAAGAAAACGGTCTGAAGAGAACTTCCAAAGTAATGTCAATAATTTATCCTGGCATCTCTGCAAATATGTATTTATCTGTCCGTGACAACTTGATGTAATAGATATCTAATCATGTTGCAACCCAAAAGAAGTAGAAAAGGTCTGAAACCGAAAACGATCTATATAAGTAATAGCTAGGGTCTATGATTTGTTAGCACAAACAAAAGATATTAATCAAACAATCAAAATACTGTAACAAGCATATTCTTTGGTGACCTAATAGTGTGTGCTCATAATTTCCTTCAGCTGAGAGTAGGTTATGTCTTCTACTAGTACTATATATGGGCCCTATATATATATATATATATATATATATATTCATAAACTTATTACTCTTGCATATGACTCGACACTGTGCTGCAACTATCGTCTTTTTCTGCATGTGTGTGTGTTGGAATAAAGGGTCTAGTCCCTTTCCCTGATGAACACACACACTTTGTGGTCTCGGTAATTGTGAGATGTATGATTCAACGGCAGCAAGGGTGCAAAAAAGTTGGTCTCTGGGCCTTCTCCAGTGTTCTCCTCGTCCAAGAACAAAATTGAAGAATGCCTAGCTTGATGAAGGACCCAGCCTGCCTGTCCTGCAAACCCCGCGAAATAAAAAGGAAAAGAAAACGAAAAAGTAACAAGAGCACTGGAACAGATCAGCCCCACGTCCATTCATGTCTGTGGCAGTGGAGAAAGCCAGCCCTGGAGATTGTGAGATGCCATCCGTGTATGGGCACATGTCTCTGCCTTTCCCTTGTATTCTGTTTCGTTGTCTGTCTTTGTACGGAGACTCGATCTAAAAAGCAACTCATATGCATGTTAAAATCATAATCTTGCAACATATAATCTTTTCCTCGACCCCATAAGAACTAGGTGTCAATTATTCAAATCCAACGAACTGAGTTTTAAATTATCAAATCCCTCGCTTGCTAGATAGTACTCGCTACTAGCCTACTATTGAATTAGCTAGGTTGCATGTACAGCAAACATTCAGTATTCACAGTAGTGTCAGACTACATAAGATCAATCTCAATTTAAACAGGTACCGGAGGCTTAAAATGTGCACATGGATATCCTTCATGCATGCGTCCCCCGAGCACATCAGTCTCCGGATCGATCGGGTCTTGTGCAAACATCACATCCATGTAAAAAGGTGAGAGCACTACGCAGTCCCTTAAAGGGACTGAAAGCCAACAGAAAGGGCATCGTCGATCGTGGGGAAAAGAAAAGGCGAGAAAAAAAAAAAACAAAGGCTGATTGAAAAGCTTCAAATGTGACAATGGACCTTTAAACCTTCACACAAGCGTTTCTTTTTAAAAGGGCTGCTCGTCGATCGATCGGCCATTTGATTGAACGGACCGTAAACCAAGATTGAAACAACGTGACCCGGCCGCAGAGGCATTTTTTCTGCTATGATTGCCGACTTTTGAAGGACCTTCTAACCCATCATGACTTAATGATCATATAATTTTTGCTGTTTTTCAAAGTGTTATGAAGTCAACACTTAATTTGTACTATAACATTTTTTTGTTTATCGGATGCAGAAATGCGGTTCTATTAATTTTTTTTTCTTTCCTTCAATAGGCCTTTTAAATTTATTGTGTTGTACATACGAAAATTTCAAATTCCCAAATTATCTATTTGAAGCTAATATCCTTTCTCAATATTTCTTTAGAGCCTATAATCAGCAAATATACCCCTACGATTATGCTGAATTATTCGAAACAGTCAATAGCTAACAAATGAAATAGTAAAAGAGCCTACAACCATTTACTCCTATATGTCACAGATATCTATCTATATAGCAGTAATGATTAGGCAACACTGTGTTAGTCCCTGTAACATGTAGCTGTAACATGCACGATTTGATAGCTTGAAACTGATTAGAATGAAAATTGATTCAATTAACATTATCTTGGTGTAGATGTCGCTACGAACACCAAATAAACAATTTTATTAGCCATTCATAGAAGCTATGATTAGAGCTCCCCAACAGTATTAGCCCGTTCCAGCGTAGAACCTACTAGTAACCAATAAGCTGATATGCAAGCATATATATATATATACATCAAGAGACAATACAGTTTCATAAGATGCTTTAGTAGTCATACTGAGGTTGCTTGTGACATATGTTCAAACAATGAGGGGGAGAAATTTACGCGAATTACTGCACGATCGTGACAGTTTAACTATGCAGTTGTACATGTGCAGTTTTGTGTCAATTAGCAAGATCTCCAAGACGGACCGGCTGATTTTAATAACAACTATATGTACAAAGTACAATCTAGCAGTATTTAAACGGGTTCACCCATGCATTGCAAGGTACGATCGAGCATCACACCATGAGGCTGCGTAAGAAAAAGGTCGATATGATACTATCCAAGCTTTAGTAATCTGGTCTTGTGTTCCTCTAAAGGTGATGGAGAAGAAGACAAAAGGGGGTCCGAGGGGAATATATGCTTTCCATGCAAAATGCTGCGACTCCCCATGCCCATGCATTCTTTCCTTACATTGCCGGAAGAAACTGTGTATTAGTTTGGGTGCATGTGTTCACAGGAGTGATTATTCGTCGTGCATGTATGAGCGTGCATTTCTACTGTGTTTTGGGAATCAAACATACTGTCTCTTTTGCAGATAATGATATATTCTTGTTGAATCGAAATAATATTTGCTCATTTTAATCTAGGAGTTCTTTGAGTTACTCTATTCGTGTAATTTATAATGCATTTTGAGTCCGAGGAAAAGTGAAAAGGTGAGATGTATAGAAAATGAGGAGGAGAGATAGAGAATTATTGAAGATAGAGAAAATAAGCTTAGCAGGCTTCCATTTGGACCAACAGCAACAGGGTCGTGATGTGAACAAAGGCATAACCCATGGGTGTCACAGTTTCCTTTGCAGGGGGCGAATAAAACCTAGAGAACCTAACGGGAAACCGTTCAGGCTCTCAAACAAAAGAACGAACGAGAGGACAGATAGGAGTACAGAAATACTACTACTACGTACCCTGCCTCGCTGGGGCACGCGTTACTAGGCCTGAACGAATTGCTAGCGCGCATGGAAATGAAAGGTGCCTTTGGTCTGGCTGGCGCTGGCAACGTCGACTACGCATGCATGGACGACGAATGGACGGATGGATGGACGGGCGACGTGTTCATTTGCCCTCTCTCTCTCTCTCTCTCTCTCTCCGTCACGTCGTCGCTGCCTTTTTCCGTGGCTCTCGCTGTCCCCACCTGCAGGCGGACGGGTCCGTCCGGCGGGGTAGCACAGCATAGCAGGCGCGCCCTGCGCGCGTGGCTCCGACGGCCGCCCCCGCCGGGACCATGCGGCCTTGCTGGTTCGCTCGCGGGCGCGCGCGATCATGACTCCGGCGAAATAATTTGATCGAGCGCCGCTGCGCCGGACGAGCAAAGCTTGGCGAAGGAAGCGGCTAGTGGCGACGACGTTACGGGGTCCCAAACCGAACGCCGCGCGCGGCGCCCGAGCAGCAGCACCCAGGCTAGCTTTCCGGGCTCAATTGGACTGTGTAGAGCAGTAGTACCTTGTTCCAGGTCGGCCGGCCGGCCGGCCGGCCGGGCCACACAAACAAACAGTCCTGCAGGGCATGCACTGCCTTTGCCTGTCACTTGTGCACACCTGTGAGTCGAGTGGGAGTGACCACTGACCGCTGCAGCAACGACCAATCCAGCAACAGTCATCTACCACTCGATGGACGAGCTAGCTGATGATCGATCGACCAAAGCGCGCGGCGAGCCTGCAGGCTAGCCTCGTAGTATAAGTTTGTGCTGGTATCCTCCAGCTCTCCGGCCGGCCGGCCGGCCGGCTAGCCGTGATGATGAGAGTGAACTTTTATGCACGCGGCCGCTGGCGCCATACGGCGGTCGATTTTGTCGTGCAGCCGTTTGTTGCGTTGCTGCGTGCTTGTATGTGCTCCTCGCTTTTCCTGTCTCACTCACGCACGCACATATGCTGTTGATCAGAGATGAGATCGAGCTATAGGCTGCTGCACTGAACCTGAAGAATGCTGCCTGCCGACCTGCATCTGCATGCATGCCCGCTAGCTAGCTGCGCTTCGCTTGACTCAATGATTGCGTTGCACCGATCCGTTTAGCTGCTAGTAATAGGAAACCTGATTCATGTCCTACTTACAGTAACTCTGTCCCATATTATTTGTTATCTTAAAATCTTTAAGTTTTGTGTTCGTAGATATATTGATCCATAAATATGCATATGCTAACTATGATACTCCCATAGTACTAATTAAGTGAATCCAATTTCTTCAAAAAAAAAATTAAGTGAACCCAATCACTGCAATCTCGTTAAGTATGGCGACCAGAAGAGAGAGAGAGAGAGAGAGAGAGAGAGAGAGAGAGAGTAGTCTCTGCGATCGCCATCAAGACGACAATGCTCGCGTCCAGATGGAAAGCCTGCCGCCGCTCAAATTAATCAATCACAGAACTGCTTCAGTTGGGTGTTTAATTATTTGATGGTCACCCCCCTTCTGAAGCCCTCTGATCTGCTCGGTCCCAACTCCTACAGCTTCAGCTCCTCGTCCTCGCGGTCAGAAGAACTCCCTTTGACATTTCCAGGGGATACTAGTCAAACCTAGTAACTCATCCGTGCAGTGCGTGCATGTGCATGTGTAGGGCATGCAACGATGTTCCGGTTCTGGAGTTGGGCCGGGCTCTGACCACAAGCCCATAGACGAAATCCGAACTGATCTATTTCTATCCTAGTAGTAGTTCCTAGACCTGCTCGTAATGCGGATAGGCCCATCTTACTGAGGCCCATGCAGAGGCACTCAGTAGGCTTGATATGTTGTACGGGTGGGCTGCTAAGGAATACAGAAAGGCGGCCTTCCATATAAACAAGAGCAAATTCCTTGTTTACCATCAGAAAATTTTCTATTCCTTTATTTGCCACTGAAATTTTACTCTTCTCTTACTTACCATCAGATTTAATTTTCCTTTCCCTTTCTATCATTACCGTTAGTTCAACCGTTAAACATAACAAAAATATTTTTTTAGGATAATTGTGCCATTGACCTAAGTTTATTAGATATCTACTCCCTCCGTCTCAAAATAAGTGTTTTTTAAATTTTCAAATATCTACCTTTGACCATTCGTCATATTCAAAAATTTTATAAAAATATTATTTATTTTATTGTAAAATAATCCATTATTAGAAGTATTTAAGCTTAGATTTATTTATTTTTGTATTTTCATAATTTTTTGAATAAGATGAATGATCAAACGTTGATTTTAAAAAGTAAAAAATGTCACTTATTTTGAGATAGTAGGAGTAGTTATCAACTTCTTTGTGTGCTTTGATATATGATATTATTTGCAATGTGAGTCTTGCAAAATAAAATTTCTGATGTCAAAATATCTAGATTATAGGGAAATTGATGTCAAAATTTGAAAAATGTTAAACCATATTCAAATTATTGTAAAAGAATTCAATTTTTTACTAAAATTAAGTTTAAATTTTTCACTTAAACATTAGGAGTCACTGTTTAATTAAAAAAAAAAAAAGAGAATGAAAGAAATATGTTTTAAGTCCGATAAGTAACTCAACCACTAGCTTCAAACATCTCAAGGTGTGCCCATAGGCTACAGCATCCTGTTATGAGCGGTGTAAAACATGATTGACAAATCTGTAAAAAAAATTCTGTTATTTTTAACGAATGAACTAACGACGATGGTAGAAACAGGGGAAAAAATTAAATATGATGGCAAATAGGGGAAGAGTAAAATGTAAAATTCCACTTTTGAATAAAGATGCAAGTTGTTCAAGTTTGGAAATGTGGAACCGAGCTCTAAAACAATTTAAAATGATTCAAACCAAATTTTCAAATTTCATTTGGAATTCAAATTTCAAATATGAGTTCAAAACTTTTAAAATAAATATTGTGAAGAAAAATACTCTCTTGAATGGTCTTGCAAAGATTTGAATTTTTGAAAATTTTGTAAAAGTTTATTCAAAAGTTAAATGGCCCAAATAAATCATTCCTCTCAAAATGATTACCTGTTTTCAAAATTCTATAGAATAAAATTTATTTGGAATTTGAACTTGGGCCCAAAATAAAAGTTGTTTCTCTCAAAATTTTCTACCACTCTGCAAAATTTGAAGATTTTTAGAGCTCAGAAAGGTTTGTTTTCGGAGCAAAAACAGTGCAGCACAGAAAATCATCGGAAAAATCAGAAAAATAGAAAAGAGAGCGGGGCCCATCTGTCAGTCACACCGGCCGCCTTTCTTCCTCCAGCGGACAGCACCGTGCGCGCGTTTCCCCGCCCTGCATGCACTCCACGGCCCTGTCGACGTGTCCTGGCCAAGTTGATGCGCCTAGTAGTGCCTCCATCTCCCAGCCGAGCCCCTCTCGCCTCTCTGAGTCTCTCTCCCGACGCGCTCTCTCTCCCTCTCCCTCGGCCATCACCAAGGAGCACCCCAGCAGAGCCAGCTCCGGCCCCGTTCCTCGACCAGGAGCTGCTCCCGCCCTTGCTTGT
Source organism: Zoysia japonica (assembly GCA_001602275.1). Classification (NCBI taxonomy): domain Eukaryota; kingdom Viridiplantae; phylum Streptophyta; class Magnoliopsida; order Poales; family Poaceae; genus Zoysia; species Zoysia japonica. The sequence goes on from BCLF01000043.1 coordinate 641,781, forward strand.
TTCTCCTAGCACATTGGTTCGCCTCTCCTCACGCAGATTTAGCCGGATTTGAGTTTTTCCCCAACTCAAGTTTTGGGAACCGGCTGCCGCAGTCCTTTGAAATTCGTCGGGGCCAGTCAGCTTCGTCATGTTTCCTTCCTTCTCCGACCCTCACACCCTGTAGCGCATCTCTTGTAACCTTCGATCGACCGTTTTGTTGAACTTTCGCGTAGAAATTTGAGGCTTGTTCATCGTCGGTCGCCTGTAGCCGACCCACCACATCAACGACGCCCCTTCTCCGGCCGGTTTCCACGCCGTCGACACTCGTGCCGGCCTTCTCCATGTCCTAGTGGAGCTCTCGGTGATTTTCAGGTTGGGTTCCGTCGACCTCAGTGCCCGCGCGACCTCGCCGAACCTTGTCGGCTGTCGTCTGCTGTCGACGACCGCCTTCCGGTGAGGACCTCGCCGAGCCAACCTTCCCTTCGTACTCCCGCGCCGCGTGGGTCGTTTCAGTACTCGGGCCGTCGGCAGCCGCTCACCGGTGAGCGTCCCCGCCGCGCCGGCCACCTCGGCCATGGCTGGCTGGCCAGTCCAGCCAAGCCTGGATCCCGTGCGGCCAAAGGCCGAATTTCGTGCGGCTATCCCAGTGGCCCTCGTGTGGTCTCATCCAAATGAGGCCGGGATCTTTTGTGGCTACATAGGGATCCCGTGTGGGGAACCCGGTAGAGAATCGTGTGGCCTCACCCAAAAATGGCTGGAAATCGTATTTTAAATGCGAAAAGACTTATTTAATTACCAGAAAAACAGTTTAAGTTTGTAAAATTCATAGAAAATTCATCTTAGCTCGAAAAATTGTGAAATAAATTTTGTTAGGATCCTCTCAACTAGAACTATATTCTAGAGCTGACTAATTTCTATTTTATTCATTAAAATAATTTAATTAATTTAGATCATTTAATATACAAGAAAATGCATTACTATTCTTTATCAGCATATGAAAATGTTATAAAATTTACTTTCTATTCATTTATTTAATCTTTACCGGTTTGATAAAATATTATAATCTATTTCGGTAAAAATAATTTTATAAATAATTTATTCCTTGTATCTAGTATTTAAATCATTATAAATCTATTTGTTTCCAATAAATTCTGTAAAATTTTGAAAAATTCGAAAATAATTTCTTTTATATTATGAAAGCTTTAAATTTAGTTTTATGTCTTCAAGAACCATATTAAAAGAGTTTATAATCATATTCAACTACTTGCTTTCCAAATTCATGTATTGTTATTAAAAAGGTTTTAATTATAATGATATAAAAGGACATCTTTCTCATTGTATGCATATCATTTTATATAGGATCTAGGGAAAATAAGGAGGAGTTCGGAGAGTATCATCACGAGGTTCAGGAAATCTCGATCGACGCTGATTTTGTAGCTGAGGAGTCTAACTTTGATCAAAGCCCAGACAAGCCCCGATGCATTATCTTATTTTCAAATCCTTTACTTTTATCACCTTATATGGTTATTTGTAATGTGTACTAAATGATAGGAGTTGATTGAAACCGTAGTTACATTTATGGTGTCTTACCTTGGGTTAGTATTTTGATACAGTTAACTCGATGTAGAGCTAAGCTAATAGTTTTTTTTAGCGGTAGAAGTCGAGTGAATAAGTCTTCACTCGCGAGCTATAAGATTGGTACGAAATAGATTATCTTGTCATATAGAATAAATTAGAGACTGGGCAGAGAAGTAGGTGATAACATGGCATGTGTCCATTGCGGATGCATGGTCAATGTGTTGTAGCTCTGTCTGTGTCGATTAAGGACCATTTGTTGTTCGTCTTATTGAGCAAGTTTGAATAGTACTGATTACATGCTAGATCTATGGGTCTAAAAAAACTGATGTAGCTCAATGTGCGTAGTGACTAGACGTAACCGAATCTCTCTTCTGGAGACGATAAAAGGGAGAGCTTTAGAGCTAACTATAGATAGATCTGGTGTGCTTATCGCATGGAGGACCACTGCTCGAAAGAGGTGAGCATCGGACCGGCGCTATGTATCATTGGCATGAAAGTTTGTCATGTATGGCTTCCGGGAAGCGCATACATGTCGTGTAATCAGGTTTCTTCAGCTGGATGTAAATCAATTCGAATCGCTACCCTCACAGTAACGAGTATCACTTGTCTCTTTGAATCACATCATAGTAAAGAGTTAATCAATATGAAATATGATTATGTTTGATCTCTCAGAAACTTCTTAGCATTTTTGTATGATATAGTTTTAATACAAATTAAATTTATCTTTTCATAACTTAATATGCCGCTAAAACATAAAAATAAGAATTCACTCATAGTGCTATCTTTACAAATAGCCAACCATGATGAGTCAGCCTTCTCATCTTTAGAAGTCGGCTGTAGGTAGCCGCTTTTGTCGGATAAATCTTGTTGAGCGTTAGTTGCTCAGGGCTTTATAGTTGTTGTTTTCTGTTGCAAGTGCTTTCTCTTTCCCTTTTCAGTTCCAGTCAGAAGGAGCAACGTTTGATGGTGGCTTCGTTTACTGGGAGCCTTGCTCGCCGTCTTGAGTGGGTTTTTGCTAGTAGGTACATCGTCTGGGCTCGATATATCCTTTTGCTTAGTATGCAGGATGACTTTGTGTAATAAGTTTGTAGCTTTCGCACTTTGAAAACTTGTGGTTTGTAAACTTAAATAACAAGTTTGTAATATATTTTATCGTGCTTGAGCTATATTGTGGTCCTCGCTTCATCGAGTGATATTCGATATGCTCCTGAGGTCGATGGTTCGTATCTCTCGAGGTACGGGCTGTCACATAAAATTTCAAAGGCGAATAAGGAAAAGAAAAAATTTTCAATGGTAAATAAGGAATTTGCTCTATAAACAAACCGAGCAGAAGGCAAGACCGGGGAGAATAACTAATTATTAATTAACTAAAGAGTAAATTTCACAAAATTATATGTATTTTATCAATATTATCACAAACAAATACATGTATTTTATCAATATTATTACAAAATTACAGATTTAAATCATAATTTCAAAAAATACAGATTTTGTATTCAATTTATCACTTGGGCATCACATCCACAATGTATCAATAAAGTGTATGATAAGTAATAAAATATCTTTTGTATCATATCATAAATATTGTGGATGTAAATAACTAATAAGAAATAACAAAAGCTATCTATAGTGATATTGTCTAATCATAAGTATTAAAATATAATATTATTACACGATTTTTATACAAAAAATATAGAAGGTAGACAGTTACAATGAATATTTTAATCTTAGAAATAGCTTTAATATTGTGTAGTTGACAATAATAGACTATTTTAAGATATGCCCCACGCTTTCGTGCCAATTTGCAAGAAATATTGAGGATGCCCGGCGCTATATACGTCACCAGTCCGTCACTGCGATGGCAACTTGACAGGCGCTGCGCGCGGCCATGGAGAAGGAAACGCAGACGGAGATGGAGATCCCGGGCGACTGCCAGTCCCCCTCCGTCGAGCCGGCGGTGGTGCGCCCCAGCCAGCCCACGCCGCGCCGCACGCTGTACCTCTCCAACCTCGACGACCAGCGCTTCCTCCGCTTCTCCATCAAGTACCTCTACGTGTTCAACGCGGACGCCGCGGTCGCCGCCGACGCGCTGCGGGCGGCGCTCGCCCGGGTGCTCGTCGACTACTACCCGCTCGCCGGCCGCCTCCGGCACAACGACGACGGCAAGCTCGTCGTCGACTGCAATGCCGATGGCGCGCTCTTCGCCGAGGCGGAGCTGCCGGGCCTCACCGCCGCCGAGTTCCTCCGCGGCCGCGCCAGGCCGTACAAGTCGTGGAGGAAGCTGCTGTACAGGGTGGACGCGCAGAGCTTCGTCGCCGTGCCGCCTCTCGTCGTCCAAGTGAGTGCCTCACCGCTTCCTTTTGCTTTGTTAATTGGAGTATTAGCCTCCTCAAAGCAATTTTTATCTTCGAAAATTATCTTGAATAACCGCAAATTAAATTGCAAGTAGCCGACACCCGCACTATATATATGTATATATATGGTTCTGTTTAACACAGCTGCAACTAGTTAAAAATAATTTACTTTTTAGTTGATAAAAAGCAATTTAAAAATAAATTGATTTTTAAATTTATTTTAAAAAACTGCTAAATTAATAAACTGTAAAATAAATTTGCTATTTAGCACAATTTTTGTTTATTTTTTAAATAAGTTAAAAATAAACTTTGTCAAACAGAGATTATAGATAATAGGAGTAGCTTCTCGAACGCATGCAGAGGTAAGATGTGTGGTCACCATCTTTACTGTGCCTGGGATGGTTCCAGTGGAAAGAACTGACGGACAAGATGACTGAACCAGGCAGCAACGCAGCATGAAAGTATAACCACTGGACTTTTTCCAAATCGTTTTTGCTGGGAAGATAGATTAGATCGATGGTGACCTTCTGATCTAGTTTATATTATCATGCAAACCATCATTCTTCGGGGACGAATGTTTTTGTTCCCTCCAGTACACACAACTTGCTGATAACAAACAAGGGTTAGGAGCGTCCATTTTCTTTCGCAAAAGGCTCTTTTTAGGCAGGCGAGCATATGGCTAGGGGCTAAGCTTTGCATGCACTGAAGATATAATCTTTCTTTCGGCCCCAAATATTATGCTCCTGTCCTGGAAAGAAGATGGAGATGGGATGAGAATGTGATCTTGATCAGATCTTCTTCTCGGCAAAAGGGAAAGCAGGGAAATAAAGCGCCTCATAATGCTAGAGATTTTAATCCTGTCCCTGTCGTAGTACAGATCTTCAGTTTTTTTTTTTTGGGAGCCTTACAGATCTTCAGTTGGCAGTACTGTACAGAGTACTCCTAGATGCTTCAGTTGACGCTAGAGTTCCTGCTTTAATCCTAGTAGTAGCACTACAAATTTCATTTGACATGTGCATATTTCATTTTTCTATATAGTGGTTGAAGAGTTTTGTAGCTTTAGCTGATGGTTTCATTGCACTGGCCATCTTCCACACCGAAGAACAACACTTGGCACGGCACTGGGGTTTTGCCTGGGCTATCCGGTGACGTCGTAGTACCGCTTCCTGCATCTATAGCTTTCATGAAAGCGACTCGTGCGCCACGTCCAACTCAATCTGATCGTTGAGAAGAAACGCATCCAGAAAATTCATTTTCTATCTTGTAGTGCTATGGCATGATGAGCGTTCTTGATCACGCTTGCACTGCAGTGCACGCACGTCTTCCCTTTGCTTTAGAATTAGTACGACGATTAATGGAACAATGACGGTTGATTAGTCGAAGATGCATGCATGGTTTCTCTCTCAGTGGTTGCTGATGACGCGGCACGAACGTTGGCATGCAGGTGACTCGGCTGGGATGCGGCGGCATGGTCCTCTGCACGGCCATCAGCCACTGCCTCTGCGACGGCATCGGCACGGCGCAGTTCCTCCACGCCTGGGCGCGCGCCGTCCGCGGCGACGAGCGCGACGGAGACGCCGAGTTCCCCCCGCCGCCGTTCCACGACCGCCGCGCCCTGCGCCCGCGCTGCCCGCCGCGCGTGGCGTTCACGCACCCGGAGTACCACAGCTCCACCGGCGCCCACGCCCACGCCAACGCCAACGGCAGCGAGGCG
>BCLF01000043.1:647852-683956 GCA_001602275.1 Zoysia japonica
GTGCGCGCGCTGGACCCGCGGCCGGCCTCGCGCCGCGTGAAGCTCCTCTTCTCCGTGAACGTCCGGCGGCGCGTGAAGCCCGCGCTGCCGCGCGGGTACTACGGCAACGGGTTCGTGCTCGGGTGCGCGGAGACCACCGCGGCGCAGCTGGCGGCGGCCGCGCCCGCGGCCGGGGTGCGCCTGGTGCAGGAGGCCAAGGCGTGCGTGGACGACGAGTACGTGCGGTCCATGGTGGACCTGCTCGAGGAGCGACGCGGCGCGAGGCCCGACCTGGCGGCGAGCCTGGTGATCTCCGCGTGGACAAGGCTCGGGCTCGAGGACCTCGACTTCGGCCGCGGCAAGCCGGCGCACATGGGCCCGCTCACCAGCGAGATTTACTGCGTGTTCCTCCCCGTGGTCGGCGACCCCGACGGCGTCACCGTGCTCGTCTCCGTCCCGCAGGCCGCCGCCGACAAGTTCCAGCAGCACTGCCTCGGCTTCCTCAAGGACGCGGCGGACCTGGACGCCAAGCTGGGTTGAGTGAGCGGAGCTAGCTTGTCCACGAGCTGGTTCCCATGTCACATTCTCAGGGAGTTAATCAAGAATACTAAATCTATCTCGGAGTGTTAAACAAATCGATCGTCTGATGATGATCATGCCCGCATGTATATCTAGTTGAGTAGTAATCAGAATCGGTATGCGTTATCGACGACAACCTTCAATTTGTTGCGCGCGAGATTTAAGTTGCAGGTAAAGTGCCTCGCGTTGACAGGCTCCAGCACTAGCCCTTGTTGCCGGATCTCTTTCTTCCTGGCATAGGCGCTCATCACTCTGCAGTCTGCACCAATAAACAGAAGCTATGCTGATAACAGATTACAAATTATATTCCTCCAAGCACAAAAATACCCCTTTTTTCCTTAAAAATAAAAGTTAAAAACATACTCACATAGAGAAATATCGTGTCAAGGGTGCCAAGTGCGATCTTAAAAAAAATGTTGCGTCACATATATTTCTCTACAAATGATCTTGCCAGTGTGCGAGATACCAGAAGATCAATGACACTATCTCCGATTCCTAAAGTAGGAATTAAGCACATTTTCCACCTCTCAACTAAGGTGGAGGAGGCAGCTTTGCAAGCGATGAGATAGAAAACGCTCCCAAGCTGGTGCCGGCAGGATCAAATGCTCCGATTCCATTGCCTGCTCCCTCTCCTTTGCATCGCTCGCTGACTTTTCGACGATTCCATGGCATCACTCCCTCCCAGCATAGCCCAATTAATTGATAATCTAATGGACGCTAATGAAAGCAAAGCCGTCGGTGATCTTGCATCGACCGATCTCCTTCCGGGCAATATAATCGCAGTTCCACAATGAGATGGCCGGCCCGGCTGGTGATTGACTATTGCCGCATCGAATCTGCCTGTCCATGGTCACCAGCTACGCACTCCTAAATCTAAGGCCGCCTTTCCCTATGGAACGAAGTAATTTTACAGGAACCGCGCACAGAAATTTCACGCACTAACAACTTAAAAATGGAGGAAATAGAATGGAAGATACCACTAGCTCTCTCTGCCATCAACGTCGCTCCTCCATCATCGTACAGTCTCGTGCCGTTCTCGATCAGCAGTTGAGCAGGGACACGGGCGTCTTCTGGAGCACATCGCTGTTTCTTTCTTTTTCATTACAGCAAGTGTCGTGAACCCTGCAAAATCCAAGCAAATACAAATATTTTCGCCCTCTTTTTTTTTTATTTGTAATTAATGAGGAAGCATCTTGTTGATTTCAAAAGTAGAAAGCATATGGAGTACTTTTTTCCGCTATGACGGAGTTTATTTTTAGGAACACAAACTCCTGATCATCTTTTTTCTTTACTGATGATATTACTATTCTAAAACATGCAGTAATTTTTAATCTGGGTGGGTGCGTTGGAAGCACTACCACGATCACTAGTTTCCCAGAAATCGGGAGACAAAATTTGTTCTCAACGAAGCTAAAAAAGGGACACCCAATCGCAGTGGCCTTTTTTGTTTTAGAAAAAGGGAACGCCGAAACAAAACATTCTTGGCCTGGCCGCCTTTCCTTTCATGCAAATCGGATCTTGCACAACTAGTTAGCCTTTCTATTTTTCACCTATCCGACGCATTTCGTGTTGATGAAGCAACCAATCATCGTGCAGGTATACGAGCTTGTAGGAAGTTCCCCTCAAGGAACCAAATTCCTCTCGTTAGTTCTGGACGAAACCTTCAAAGAAAAATTACTCTGTCTGGCAGTTTATAGTGGAACCATCCTTCAAGACATTGGCTTGTACAACTATTGGATGTTTACGATTGGAATCGAGTGATGGCGGACTAATTTAACTGCACGCAGCAAGAGAAAACAACATCCTTATATTTTTTATTTTAAATGGCAAGCAGTTGTTCCGTTTACAGATTTACGATGGGTTGTGGGATATATATAGTAGCCTTAAATCACTTGGGCTCTTGCCATGTCCATCTGAACAGTATTTGAGTTGGGCTAGGGTGGGGCCTGTGTGTGTGTGTGTGACACAAGGGTGGGCCTAGCCTTTGTGTCTGTGTGTGTGTGTGAGAGAGAATATTTCTTAATTAAACACCATATTTATTTGACATACTAAATTTCAAACTACTATTTGCTTACATACCGATCCATGCATCAATATATAATATAACTATGCGGTGTTTTCATAAACGGGATTAAACGACCGTTTAGATGCGTCTAAACGGTAAATGGTGGAGATTCGTGTCGTTTAGGGCATAAACCGATCCCTAAACGGTTTGACCATTTAAACGTTCAATTTCCCGTTTGAACGTCGTTTATTGGCGAAACAAAACGATTTTTAGACGCCATTTAGGCTGTTCGTGGACTGTGGGAGGGACCTTGGGTCGTTCTTGGGCCACCAGAGCAAAAAAATTTGGGTCGTATAAAGGAAGAGTGCACGCTCGACTCGCTGCTACCGCCGCTCCTCCAGGCTCCGCTAGAGCCAGGGCGCCGTCGTCGCTTGACCAGCACGCCACCGCCGCTCCTTCACGTCCAGTACGCCGCGTTCGCAACCCCGCGCTGCTCCACCATGCCAAGAATGCCGCAGCCTCAAGGAGTCGTGCGCGTCGTGTCTCCGCGGCGGCTGGTGTCCTCGACCCCGCGCGTCGCTGCTAAGGACTCGCGCGCACGACGCGCCACGTCTAGGAGTCCAGTTATGGCTTCTGAAGCTCCCATGCTTCTGAAGCTCCTGAAATGATGAAGAACATCAACATGAATATCAAACAAACTATAACAGAGAAGCAAGGAATCACGAAACGGTACAGACACAAGCAGATCTCAAGGAATCAAGAAACGGTACAGGCACAAGCAGATCTTAATCTCTTAAATCTGAAAAATATATCGGAGATGGACTAAAATTGATTTATCGTGAGGAAATTGCCATTGATGCTATGGGTTTATATAAAACTAAGGCGTGTGCCTACAAGCCACTTACCTTAGAAGCCTCTCGATAAAGATTTTCTAACGTCGTCCGTTTCTATTACCCATGGATTCTAGCTTGTTCTTTCCAACTATGGACTGCTAGTGTTCGCGCGCTACGTAGGCTTTTCATGCTGGAACCATGGTCGCCAGCGACAAGTGCTCTGGCATGCATCATCTTGAAGCGTTTTGGTTGTGTGCTTGTGATCTCCTCTTTCGAGCGGATTGTTTGGCTTCATTTGGGGTTTCTATTGATCTTTTTATCGCTTATGCAGCCCCTCGTGCTATCTGCATGCATGTAAGCGGCGTGCTTTCCATGTCATTGCCATGTATGACAATGTTTACACAACACACACACACACACACACACACAAAAGAAAGTGTGATAGGCACATAGAGGAACATCCATGCGGATGTATGGACCGTTAGCCGGTTACCGAGCGAAACAGGGAACAGGAGCGCTATCTAGCGGCTTGTTTTGTGCAGGCATATATGGGGAGTTTATACTTTTCTCACTTTAATTTCAGGCAACTGATTGACCAGATATGTTTCGAGAGGGATATCCGTTCGAGAGCACATTATCCTTGCATTGTGCATCATGCAAGCCGCACAATGTACTCGCGCCCATGGGTGTCTTCTGGTGTGCAATCCATGAATACACGCTTATCGGGCGCTTTCGCGGCGTGCCTGATTGGTCGCGTGCCAACATTTGCCAAATTGCCATCCGTTCTATTCTTGGTCGCTGGCATGGGCTTTTTTTTTTTTTTTTAGTGTTTACTTAGTTAGAAGGGATACATCAAATGCTGTAATGCTGGACCTACGAACGAAGTTTACAAATGGCCCTCAACAAAAAGTGTATCTTTTTGGACGGCCCACGTTAATTACCTGAAGAGGATCAAGCTTAGCCCAAAGATGCAGCCTGGCTACTCCGTTAACAAGGAATCCATCGACGGCGTTCAAAGCCCAGAAAAGCATGAGGTGCCACGGAGTCGGCGAGTTCAGAGGCATCCATCTGGTACGTACATGCTTAAAAAACCATTCTAGCACAACGATTAACATGTATATATATGTCCATGGCAGGATGAGCAGGTCACACATAATACACCAAGCAAAGATTCGCACATACAATTGCGCGCTACAAACTGTAACACTGTTCAAACCAAGCAGAAATGGTGACGAAAACAGAACAGAGCTGTACTGATCAAGCAGGCACCCGAAGTACCACTTATTCCAAGAAACCACATTAACTGTCACTTCACTTATTAAGACAGGAGCGGGTTGGACGAGCGTGTCCACACATTTGTTTCTGCCGATGAAAGAGACCACAAGTTAAACCAAAGATTCAGAGTGAAGCACAGGACTACAGGGGCACAAGAATTAGATGAGATTATGCAATACTTGACAGAAGATCTTGTACAGTCCATTTATTCTAGTGTCCTTTTCTTTTTGTGGGTGTATCTTTTTTTAAGAAGTGAGAACCGTTTCCATTAAAAGCAATTTTACTAGTAGTATGAACTCCCCAATCATCACCAAAATTCCTTCGTTACAGATAACACCAAACTATGCAGCATTTCCGTAGGTGACCAAATTTTTCATCATTAATGCATTTCAAAACCAAATTCCATTTCAGCAGATATTCTCACTTTCTCAATGAAGAAATCATCAATCATATGCAGATGAAAATTTAGAGAACTTACACCAGGGAACAATCTTCCAGCGCTGGTTGTCACCCTCGCACCACTCCCACAGCACGAGGGTGGTTCCATCACGCACACCACCATGGGCCTTGTCTCCATTGAGAGCATCAAAGTTCAAGTAGATGTTGTTCACCATCCTAATGCAACGGTATCCGTCCCCAACGTCCTTGCTCTCAGTCCACAGAACCGACTCATCCATGCGGTCCGGATTGTATCTGGCCAGCAGAACCTAATATGTGCAGTGAAGCAGGAGTAAGGATCATAAAAGAAAACAATTTCTTAGTTTCGCAGCAGGACCTTAGTGTAAGGACAATAAACAAATGACTAGTTTTACAAGACATGCACATGGACAACATTAGGGTATTGCGCAAGTTTCGTGGACAAGGATGGCCACAAGACGGGTAGATCTGAATCATAGACTAAGATACCATTCTACCAAGGTACACTGAAATGTATAATTGTACATTTTTTTTATTCACATGTCAAACAATTAAATAAACATTATTCCAAAGTAGAATGACTTTCTTGTGAGTCCTGAAGGTTTATAATACTTCAGAAAAGGTAGAAAGCTAAATTGACTGAAAAATTACTATCCTTAGGAATATGATTCACATTCCCTTTAAGTAAAAAGGTGATCTCTGATTCTGTCAATAAGTTGAAAAGCGTGTGCTACTCCAAGGTTGTGACTTGTGAGGTAGCATAGAGAATGTGCATCCAGCTGTTCACCCATATTCAGATCTCGAAGTTGTAGAAAGGGTCCACAGTCCTGAACTATTTTTATTGTAGAAGATCTAGTGCACATTTCAGGGTTGCACAGAGCACAGTTCAATAGCATTTGTCATAATCTGAAGATGAATGTCTTAAGTAGGATTGAAAAATGGCATTGACTCGTGATGCTTATAAGGTGGAACGAGAATAACCACATAACAATTCACGCAATAGCCAAATTATCACAAAGCAAGCACATGAACACAACCACAAGTAGTGCAACATCCACATGGATGCAGATGTCAAGGTACTGAGGTACATTGATAATTGTAAAATATTTGGTTCACATGCCTGATGATTAAGCAAACATTGTTCCAAAGCAGAAGAATATCACTCACGTAAGGCCTCAATTTATATAAACACATCGATCAACAAAAGGGGTCGAGCCTTAGCTAACTGTTATTTTAGACTATCCTTTGGAATATGATTGAAATTGAGAGCATTTGTATGTGGAAAGAAATCAAAATTGATTGAGCCTACATTCTGATATTTGGTGAATGGGGTCCCACGTGTGTGTGAGACTCAAAGTGGTACATACGAGATCCACATTCCACGGTTGCATGTGGTAGACATTTCTCTATGCATTTGCGATGATACAATTGGAATATGCATGCCGATCGAAAGTGAGATGAAATGAATAAACATAGATTGTAGCGTTAGACTTACAGGGTGCGACTGGCCGAGGGAATGCTTGAGAGCCTCTCCGGTGGCCTTGTTGACGAGGACCATGGCTGGGTAGCCCTCCTCATCCTTGACCCTTGTGCTGTACTTGAGGTCTTTGATCCAGTGCTGCGCATCGCATAGCAAGTTATGACAAGATGAGAAAAGCATCGACGAAGACGCCAAATCTCCGAGGATGACCACAGACCACAAATAATGCTGCTTCGTCCAGATCCCGAGACGATCTCTGCAGAGCGTGGTTATGATTCGTACCTGCGAGTCGTCGTCTTGATCAGTCCTGACGAGGCAGACCTGTCCATCGCGCACGGCGAGGCTGTACTGATCCTCGCCGGCCTTGCAATAGATCCTGGACGTCGGCTTCCTCGCCGGCGGCTCCGCGGCGCCGGCACCGTGGTGCGGGCAGGCCTCGTGGCCGTACTCAGATCCTCCACCCCCGTAACCGCCGCCGCCGCTGTACGTCGGGCGGGTCTCGTGGCCGTGTCCCGTTCCGCCGCCCCCGTACGCTCCCCCTATGCCACCGCCGCCGCCGCCGTAGTGCGGCCTCTCGTCCTTGCCCTCGTGCGCGACGTGGACAACGTTGCTGCCGTACCCACCACCGCCGTAGGCCGAGGGAGGCTGCTGGCCGCATCCTCCGCCGCCGCTGCCGCCGTACGCGGGGTGGCCGTAGGGGTCGGCGTCGTCGCCGCGGCCGTAGTTGGGAGGCGGGTTCCGGCCGTACAGCGCGGGATCGGCGTCCGGGCGGCCGTAGCTGGGAGGAGGGTGCTCGCCGTACCCGCCGCCGTATGGTGCGGCGTCCGCGTCGGGACGGCCGTACGCCGGGCCGCGGCTGTCGTCGTTGTCGTCGTCATTGCGGCGGTGGCCGTGGCGGTGCGGGAAGTCCATGGCTTGGCTGGCGCGCAAATGGATCGGTCAGAGACTGATTGATCCGATCCCAGCCGGTCCGGGTTATATGGCCGGTCTTGTCGGAGAGAGAATGAGAGGCTGGCCCCGCGTGGAGCTCGCGTCGCGGTCGGGGGACACGGCACCGGCAGGCACCCCAACCGCCGGCGTCTCCGTGCGTGAGATCTGCACACACGACTAGGTCCAGGAGCACGCATAACTCCACGAGTGACACCGATAGAGACTTGAGCCAATGTCTCCATCCATATTATTACAGCCGCCGACCATAGACGATACCACCCCGTGGCATCACAACAGATCACCAGCATGACAATTGACAACCTCGGCATTAATTTTTGCAATCCAGACCTGTAACGGGATTTTTTTTTTCTGAATCTTATTTTTTTTTTATAGAATTGTAGTAATTCATATGAAATTTCTGTATAATTCATATGCAAAATGACTTCAAATTAAGAGATCTTAAAAGATTCAAATTACTGCCATATATAGCTGAGTATCAGGCAATCAGCTTCTTACTCCTGTGCTGGTTGTGTGTATGAATTTTTATTACGGCGACAAAAGAATTTTATGCAAGCTTTTAATACAAAGCCTAAAAATGTCGGGAAATCACAAAAACTCATATTAGCCGAGCTTCAGCGTTGCTTTAACAAGAAGCCTGCTTATCAAATGGCGATGTACCAGCCAGGTATTGATTACCAGATCTCAGAAGGTGTCTCTCGGAATAGGGACCGGGGACCCAATGTGATAGCTAATTATTCATCAACTGTGAAAGTTAGACCAAAGTAGATCTCCAGAGCACTAGATCTGAAGCCAAAGCCAGTGCAACTTGCAAAGAAAGACAAGTGTGCTCGAAGATCTGTTTTACGGAGTATTTTTTAAGCTAGAGCAGAAGCTGTAGCTGCATCTTCTCAAAAACGATTATAGCGACAACTGGTCCAGCCACATCTCCTAGAGCACAGCCTGCAAGAAATACGAGTATATAGTCAACTGATGTTGTTCTGAACCAATGCTAACATACTGAACTTTTAGTTTTAACAAATAAAGTCCTTAGCTTTAAGGATCTGTACAACTAGTTTAACTAGTAGAAGTGCACAGCTGAATGAGTGTACGTAGTTATAAGACCAAAATTTAGGTTCATATTGATGTGTGGACGCTTGTAATCAGTGGCGCCCTTTTTTTTTTTTTTGCTGTTGTTTTTTATCAATTCGCCATGGTGAAGTTGGTCATCAGGAGACCAGGTGATCTCTTGGGGGTGGGGGAGTTTTTTTCTCTTAGTCTACTTCTGGATAGTGCTATAAAACCTGAAGTAGACTTCCATTTCTTTTGGAATGGCAGTGGGGATTTCCTCGTTTAAAACACCAAAAACAGGAACTGCATTTTTTTGTAAATAAGTTAATAAGGTTATGCTTTGCGCAACCAACTTTTTTCATATGGAAATCGATATCATTATAAATTTTAGTTTGGGCATGAAATGGTATTGACAAATTAGTGGCAAAGTGGCAAAAGGGGTTGTGAACAGAACTCAATAGCACACAGGGCAAATCATATTTGAAGCTAAGATAACAAAATTTGATGGATTTTGTGGAACTAAAGTCCATTTTTTGTTGATTGGCTGCTAGTGGTACGTGAACTTAGGATATAAGAGGCTTATGCCAAAATTTGAGGAATTATAAGGTTTGTTCTATCGCTGAAAGCTAATGCTAAGTAAATCTGAATACCTGATGAATATTGCAGTATCTTAGTACTTGAAATGATGGGATAATGGGCATAGAAAAACCATTACTCACCAAACCACTGTCCATGTACTGGATGCACAAGGGCACCAATTCCTGCTGCAATTGAGGCAAAAACCAAAGAGAAACAACCTTTGATGGTAATGGCTAGAATCTTCCCCCCAAATTTTCTGTATCTATCCACCTCTTCAAATGATTCTTCATCATTGCAAGGCTTACGGATGAAACATCTGTATGCCTCAATTATGGATTGCACAACCCAAGCAGCAGCTACTCCCAATGCATGTGCTGTTTGGAGAAGAAAATTGTGAGCGCTACCTTATACAAAAGAAAAATGCCACAGCGAGCAAATCTGACCTCGGAATGTTGTTCTGGCAACACAGTATGTGAACTCCGGGGTTGACATCCCCCTTGCAGCTTTTCTCTTCGCCGATTTTGAAGCATCTATACAATTATACAAATGAGAGTTAGATGATAAGCTGGATATTTATAGATACAAAGCAACTTATTTATGTATGTCTGAAGTTCAACAAAGGTACCATAACATTAATTTATTGATACACAGCAACAAAGAGTCATGAAAGCATCATCATATACATCACAAATTTAAAATTAACCCAAATATGTCATGAAAAGAAAATGCAGATCATCATTGATTAATGTGGAGGTAGAAAGCCTGTACAAAATGCAATAGGCTTGGACTTTTTACTTCGAGGAAAGCTCAGTTATTAATTTGTTAAGAGTATTAATGCAAAATTCAGGCAGCGCAAATACAATCTTAACATTGGTCAAAACTGTGCTGCATCTAAGGTTGCTGGATTGACACGTCACATAAGTGTAGGTCATTTTAAACATGCATGAGAAAGAAGTCTATTAGTAAAAGTTAAGCCCTCCTTTCTATTTGTTTATTTGCAGATTAAACAGAGATAATCATTTGGAAGTGTTTTTGTTGGAAAATATACTAATTGCATTTCTATGTAATCTGACATCAATATTTAGGATGATATTAGTCCTCAAAGTTCCTAGTCATTTTGATAGGCCATTATCACCAGAAGAAAGCAAAATTTCGCACAACAGATGTAGTTATGGATTTCTGGATCAAAGACATACTACTGGTTCCCATATCATACACAGTTTCAAGTGTCTGTGTAATCAGATATACGTGTGTGTGGCGGGGGGAGGGGGGGGGGTGCAGAATGCCCAATAGTACATAGGAGTAGCAATATATCATACTCCCTCCGTCTCAAATTATAAGTCATTCTGGGCTCCTCAAGTTTTCCCAAATTATAAGTCATTCTCATTTCCCGAGGCACCTTTTTCTCTTCCCAACACATCTTCACTCTATCTCGTTCTCCTCGTTTTCAGAACACCCCACCTTTTCTACTTTTCTTAATTTCCGTGCCCAGCTCCAAAACATCTTATAAAACAGGACGGAGGGAGTAGTAAATAGAAATGTCACAAGACAATCCTTTCAATAAATTATATATCTACAAAAATGTAATGACCTTTGAGAAGTTTCCATGCTATTCTTTCTGAAACATGGCGAATGGCAATCCTTTCCAATACTCGCCTAGTTGTTACAATAGAACTCTGAAAAGTAAAAGAACAGCATACAAATAACTACATAATTTGGCTAGGCAAAATGCAAAGTCCTTTCTGTCAGTCTTAAGTGTATTAGTAACACAGTGTTCTAATATGTGCCACAAACCTCCCTCCCTAAGACATAAGGATATTTACGATTTAACTACAAATCTCTATTAACTATTTGGTCCAGATTATACATCCAAGCCCCAAGCATATGGAAATATGGATACCAGCAATAAACTTAAGTTCACAATGACAGGTAATGAATCCCAATATTACGAAAGTTGTCCAAACGGAAAGGATTTTAAAATTGTAGCCAGCATCAGATCTGCCTGGATTAAAATTATACCTGGCCAACAGGCTAGGCCGGGCTGGCGCGGCACGGGCCTGGTCAGGCTCGGGTCGACTCTGAGACAGCCCGCTTAATTCATCGGGCCGGGCCGGGCCAGCCCGCGGGCCGACCACTCAGGGCCAGACATGGCCCGGGTGATTTTACACGGGCAGGCCGTGCCGGCCCGAAGCACATGATTTTTTTTTATTTTCTGGAGATATTACTAAAAAATTAATTATATAATATAGAAAAATATAAATTTTAAACATAAATGGGTCAAATTACATATATTTTAATGTTAAATTTCAATAAAATAATAAACAGGTCAGACGGGTCGTGCCGTGTCGGGCCGGGCCAACCGGGCTAAACAGGCCCGAGAACAGGCCTAACCGGACCGATCTAAACGGGCCATGTTCGGGCCGGCCCAGCGGGCTTGCGACCAGGCCTAGGAACGGCCCGAGTCGTGCCTCGGGCCGGCTCGACCCATCTGGCCGTCGTGCCGGGCCTTGCTCGGGCCGGGCCAAAAGTACCGGCCTCTGGCCGGCCCAATTGGCCAGCTATAATTAAAATGTATGTTCTGTGAAAAAGAATTATTAAAGCAAAAGGGAGGTCAGTTCAGGCATCGCTGTCACGTCAACACAGTTTGACACTTCGACTGAAGAGTCTCTGCAGAATATCAGCTAGTTTAAATAAAATTTTTACCCTTGGAGCGGCATTGTAGCTTGTCTGTGGAAGGCATACATTGACTGCATTGTTAAAAGGAAAATCCTGCGTGTAAGTAAGAATTTTAAAGAACTTGCCTCGCGCATGATTTGCTTCACTGAGTTGTGGAAAGGAGTAATCAAATCCACAGGCTTTTCTTCCGGATCATCTTGAAGCAGATTATTGTCATCCTCATCATCATGGGTCTGAGGTTGGATGAGAGGCAAATAATATAATAGAAAAGACCTCAGAGTTAACACACTAAAATTCTTCAACCCAAAGGCTGAGAAAAGTGGTTTCAGCTCCGAAGGGTATTCTTTTGCTGGGAAATTAAAGTGATCTTTTCTTGCATATTGGATGGAGTCATGAATCTTTTTATTAAGGTCATTAATAAGATCAGGAGAACCATTCAATCCAGTGGTTGCACCAGCATCACAGTGAGCAATAGTAAAACCTGGAATGCTTTAGTAAGAACGCAAGTTAACTACACAATAGAGTTAAATGTAAGTAAACAGGACAATAAGACTAAATATATTTTAACAAGGACAGGAATAATATATAAACTATAAAGAATTGTGTAAGTTTGCAGCTTCAAAATAAAATAGCAGAATCTTGTCATAATTTTTTTTGCTTGCATGAGTATACAACTCGAAGGCTATGAAACCATAATTTCCAAATACTGTTGTTTTCAAACTCCACTGGTCAAACAGGTCATCGATTAGTTTATTCCCAGAAATTTTCGACAACAAAAGCTAACTAACCAACAAAACTTCTGGCGTATGGACAGATAAAAGGATTACCGTGATCAGAATACAACAGTATAGATGGACCAGTTTAGTGAGGTAAAAGGTGACCGCAAATCATGAGCGGAGACCAGTTAACACTGTTCACTGCTTTTATCAACTGAGGACCTCAAATCAAGCTAATACTTACTAAGGTAACAAGATTTTTCACAAATTTCCAAATGCACTGTCTCACTGGAACACATTGTGCACCTCCACATGCTAAAATTCATCCACAAATTCCACAACATGTTATGATATATATAGAAGCCTGAAGCCCCGAGCGATAAAAAAAATACTAGCTACAATGGCCCGGAAAAACCTCTGGAGATAACAAAGGATTAGTATTGAAGATAGCAGCGGATTACCCGAAGAGGTGACGAGCGGAGAGAGGCACCCCAGTGGTGGAGAGCGCGGCGGCGGCGGACGCAGCAGCCGCGGCGGAGAGCGTTCCGTAGGAGTGGGCGGACGCGGAGACCGCAGACGAAGCACCGCCGCGCGGCGCGCGGGATGCGAGGTCGAGGAGGAGACCGAGGCCTATAGTCATGGCGCGGGGATCTCGAGAGCGGGAGCCGGCGGCGAGGGAGGCGCGGAAGGTGAGGCCCAACGGCGGCTAGTGAGCCGGGGCGTGGTCCGAGCCCCGGCGCGGCGGCTACGGTGGGGCTGAGCGCGTCGGAACTGACAAAAGCTGGGCGGGCGGAGGCGAAGAGGGGAATAGGAGGAGGAGGACAACTGTGTGTTGTTGGGCTGGCCGGAGTTCGGGCCGGGCTTCGGCCATTGGGACACGGATCGCAATTTGTGATGGGCTTCAGCTATAACCTACTCCCAGATAAGGCCCATTAGCTCCGATTCAACGGATAGCCCATTTCTGTAAAACAACCAGAGATTCGGCCCACTGTTTTCGACCCGTCGCAAACTTTGAATCAACACTCCCGGCCCAGTAAATTTAAGGATAACGTTAATAAAGCATGTCCCGACGCACATGAAATCGCGCTGCAGATTTCGAACGATATATTTAAAAGGATATACTCCCAGCCGCCGGGTTGATCACGACGGATATATCGACGCGTCTGCACACGTGGCCTGACGCCAGTGCGCGCGTGCGCCCTTTGCTGCAGCAGGCACACAACATGTCCGGACCGGCCGGCCGGCCGGTCGGTCACTTTGTCAACGCAGGCCCACGTGTCGCGCGGCTAATCGCAGGTCAAAGATGGAGTACTAATTCAGCACTCCTAAAGTTTAATAATCACGAAAATAACAAAAATTCTTTCCATCTTCTTGGTTTCGACGTCATTTGTGTAGCTTGTGGGACATGCAATGACGTTGCTAGCTAAGCTCGGCCCTTGCTTCAGAGTGCAAGCAGCAGTTTGCCTCGGCTCAGGAAGCAACCCAGCGATCAAGCTGCATGCAACAAGTCAAATGCTGCGCAGAATGAATGTCCTACTAGTTTATTGGTAATACGGTTTATTCCGAGGATGATTACGTTGATGCTTTCACACGCACGTAATGCGCCTTGCACAAGCAAAAGCAATCAAGGGGTAGGTACTCATGGCCCTAAATTATTATCGTCGCTCGTATCAGAGAATTTGCGTGTTCTATTCTATTGTTTCATCGGATAGATAGTCAAGACAGTTTATTAGGCGATTAGGCACTTTTTTACTTTTTACCCGGAGCGATATTTTGGATAATGTCCTCGGACTTTTACAGAAAATAGAGCTAAGGAATACCCATCTCAAATTCTGGGCAACAAGAGTTCTGGAACATGCTTGTCTAGGTAGCTAAGGAATACCTTGAATCCAGCTTTCAATTGAATCAAATGTTTATCTTCTTTTGTACTTTATGTCTAGGTAGCTACTTATCTCAACTTTTGAGATTATATGCAAGAATTGCTCAAGGTTTTCGCTGTCCATCGCCACTCAAGGATAAGGACTTTGCTTTCCAACTTGCGGCCATCGCTTGTGTCTCGTCTCTCTCCATCTGCCGCCTGCCTTTTATTGGGTGCAATGAACCCAGGAATCCTGGCCTTTCAGGGCAACAGAGCAAATAAAAGCCAAAACATTGCTATCTGATTCCTCTAGTCTGACACTCCAGTTCTGGAACATGGAGTACAGTCTTGCGAGCAATAGCACAACTCATGCATGATCGATCGATCTTGCGTTCGGGCTGATAACTCGATGGTCCAGATGATTTCATATTTGTATGTTCGTCTTGCGAGCAATGGCACAACTGTTGCATGATCCATCGATCAGGCGTTCTGGCTGATGATCGATGATCCAGATGATTTCATATTTATGTGTTCGTCTGCGCTGTGTATATACTAACTGAAACGTCTTGCTTGGAATTACCTTCTCAAGTTGCCATTTTTAATTACAGCTCCACCAAGGTTCAATTGGTTGTTACACTAATTGTTTGTAATCAGTCTTCAGAGAAATGTTATACTGTTCGTCAATCAATCATAAGCAGCAGCATCAGAAATGGTCAAATGCATGCCGGTACTTATACCTGTTCAAATATTGCACCAAAAACATTTTTGCATAACCCTTCATTAACAAATATCTCATTTACAAGCGATAGATATCGTGGAACAGGTTCATGTAATTCTTTTTTAATAATGTTTACTTAACCTGCAAATTAATTACAAATTACCAAGCTAATTACCTAGTTACACATACTACAATATCTAACACAACCAGACCTAACTAGTGACATCCTCACCATTTTTTTTGCCTTTTCCTATATACCACTTTTATATTTTTACAATACGTACGATTAATACTTGGTACACATTTCCTACTCAACAAATGATTAATTCGCTCCGCATCGGCACTAGCTAACTAAACCTTCAATATCTGTCCTAACCCTAATTAGCAGAAAAAGGATTATACGCGTCGTCATATTCTGTCCTGCAGAGAAGGGTAGCCTGGCCCATACATGGAGAAGGAATTGTTGACGGCCATGGATGCATCACTCAACGCCCTTTTGTTGTTCGACGCCTGTAGCATCTCCACGCTAGAGTTGGAGTAATCCTCTATCAACTGCCTCTTATGTGAGCTCAGCTGCGGCGCCACTGATGATGAGCCACTAGCCTGGCTGTTGCTACCGAGGAGAAACTGATGCGCGGCGGCGCCGGCGCCGGAGCTGCTGCCCGTGTCCGTGGTCCCGAGCTGCGGCGCCGGTATGTTCTCGAACAGCTCCGACACGGCGGAGTAGTCCACGAGGTAGTCCGAGATGGACGGCGGCCGCGGCAGCCGGCCGGCGGAGGAGCCGTACGCTGCGGCGGCGACGGCGACGTCGGCGAAGATGGAGCCGTCTTGCTGATGGCCCTGGACGCCGTCCATGGAGATCTCTGCGTCGAGCGGCGGCGACGACGAGTACGTCAGCTGCGGGTTGGTCTTCTTGTAGATTCTGCACAGCACCCAGTCGTCCAGCTGCGTGATGCATCGAGCAACGGAAAGCGATTAGTGTTTGAAATGAGCACGCCAGTGTTTGTGAGAGGAGAAGAGCGACACGGGTATGCCGCATCTCTTCGATCATCTAACTAGCTAGCTGCTAACCCCGTCTCTAAATATCAATATTTTTTATTTAAGCAAGTCAAACTTTTTAATTTTGACTATTAATAATATAAAATTAATAATATTTTATCATATTTAGATTATATTACTAAGTCTTCGTGAAACATACTTTCATAATATATATGTAATTTTTTATATTAAAAATTATTTAAATTTGTAGATACTTTCTAAATATAAGTATTTTTAGATTTAAGCAAAGTTAAACTTCTTTAACTTTGATCATTAATAATATAAAATTAATAATATTTTATTATATAGATCGTTACTAGATTTTTCATAAAACATACTTTTATTATATGTAATTTTTTATATTAAAAATTATTTAAATTTATAGATATTATTAGTCAAAGTGAATAGTACTTATATTTGAGAACAGATAGAGTATTATTAATCAAAATTGATAGGGTTTAATTTTAACTAAATCCAAATGCTTATATTTGAGTATCGGAGGGAGCAGTCTCTATCGACCGTGCGAGGTCTCTTTCACAGAGAGAGAGAGAGAGAGAGAGAAATAAGTGAAGTGGCTCATTGACCCTGGGAACTTGCTTAAACTGGCATCCACACACAGGCAACACGAAAAAAAGCGTGAAAAGTAACAAGAAAAAATACCAAAGCGGCCATGAAGGAACGAAATACGAGCGTACCCTCATGGATGCGTTCTTCAACCTCATAGGACGGTATGTGTTGGCGGCGTTGAGCGCGTCAGCGAGGCGGTACTCATGCATGATCCAGCTCGTCTTCGTCCCCTTGGGCGGGCGTCCCTTGTAGAAGACGAGCGCCTTCTTGACGCCGATCATGGCGCTCCGGTCTGTCGGGGCGGCAGCGGAGTGCGTGATGGGCTTGTCGGTGCCGGTGGCCTTCCAGTAGCCGGAGCCGGCGGCGCGGTTGGGGCGGACGCCGTTGGGGTACTTGCGGTCCCTCGGGCTGAAGAAGTACCACTCGCCCTCCCCGAACACGGCCTTGGCTGCAAACATGGATAGTCACTCGTTAGCAAGATCATTCACGATCACATACACGTCTGACGTCTCCATGAGCATGAAAAAATGGAGACGAAGATGCGAGCCAAGCCATGTAAAACGTCACGTACCTGGCAGGTCCCACGGGTCGAACTTGTAGATGTCGACTTCGGCGATGACGGGCGCCGGGCACGGCGCGGAGGCGGCGCGCTTGCGGAGGTAGTAGAGGATGAGCTCCTCGTCCGTGGGGTGGAACCGGAACCCCGGCGGCAGCGGCCTCGGCATGCCGCCTCCCGCGGACGACGATGACGGCGCGGCCGCAAGTGCAAGCTCGATCGTCATCACTGATTGAGCTAGGCTGCTAGCTTCTGGTTAGACCAAATGGAGCGGGCCTAGCAAGGGATGGAGGAAGGAGGGAGCAGAAATGGCGAGACACCTGAAATTTTGCGAGGTGGGGGCCTGGGGCTCCATTTATAGCCAGGGGGAGCGAGGAGAAGGGCAGTTGCTCAAGGAACAAGACGAGAGGGGTAGCAGCTGCCAAGCAGCAACGTGCGTACGTGCGCAAATAGAGTGGGATGATTGCTTCAGTTTTCAGCTGCAGCCATTGAGGCAGTAGCTGACGGCGGAGTACGCCGGCGCGGCCGGTGGGTGATTCGGATGCGTGACGAGGGAGATGACCGATGCAATGATCCTACGAATGAATATTCTTCATAGCAGGTGTTAGCATCTTTCTGCTAGCTAAACTAATAGCTCATGTTTTAAACTAATACTTCCTCTGTTGCTAAATTGCTGTTCAATTTTTTTTAAACTAATCACTCGTGTGGTCGCTGTAACAATACAAATAGATACGACATGACAAGTCGAAATAAGCGGACCGCCTAACTTTAATCGATCCTTTTGCGGCCATAGCTCGCATTGACTTTATCCAACAGTTTGTAACTATAGCAAGCATCATCAGCTTGCGTCTCAGATGAAACTAGTAACGAGCAAGCCATAGGAGCACGCACGCACGACCCGACCCAGCTAGCTTAGTCCAAAGTGGCTCGAGACTTTGGAGAGAAGTTTTCCTGCACTCCTACGCCACCATAAGAATATGCAGAAAGGAACGGCCCGTTATTCGCCATCATCTTGACTACTGATTGATGCGGGCATAAACTAAGGCCGCGATTCCATCGATCCGCACGAGTGGATCGATATCGATTTATAGGTAAACGCTATGTATACTTATGTATTGATATATAGTACATGGTTACTTTTGCACCACGATATGGTGCATCAAACTGATGACCACAAAAAAGCGTCAGTTTATGGATGAATAAATTAAGAACACCTCTGATCCACTGCTACTGTACATGTGAGGGCTAAGCTACGCCCAGCAGGAGAACCTAGACCCTATGAAAACTCCGTAGGACCCTGTCCATATCGCACCGCATGACACCCACGCTCTCTTCTACGGTTGGATCAAATAGGGGACACGAATTCATCTAGTGATCTAACGGTCCATGACATCGTAGGTGCCACATGCCGAGATCTAGTCCTATAAAATTTCCTTCCAGATAATTAACATGAAGCACCGTGCATGGTCTTGTCTACTGAATTCAGTAACACTTTCAGCTACTACCTCTGTCTTTAAATATAAGCATTTCTGTATTTAAGTAAAATTAAATTTTTTTAACTTTAATCATTAATAATATAAAATTAGTGATGTTTTATCATATATATATATATGATGTTACTAGATTTTCGTGAAACATACTTTCATAATACGTAATTTTTTATATTAAAAATTATTTAAATTTATAAATATTGTTAGTAAAAATTGATAGAATTTGACTTTAATCCAGAAATAATTATATTTTTATATTTGAAGACGAAGAGAGTACTATTTTTATATTTGTTATGTTTGAAGACGGAGAGAGTACTTAAAAAAAAATGATTGTACGGCCATCTGCTGGCAAAAAACGACCGTCGATGATCATGCTTAAAGGGAAAAGGGGAGAGAAAGGGCGGCGGCACACGCTGACTGTTAGTCTAGCTCCGTGCGAGCCTTGGCTAGCTAGCTAGGGCATCCCAATCTATTCTCACACGTGCGAGCTTTGCGAGGCCGGGCCGGCCGGCGACGTCCGTTACGTCTAGGCAACACCAACCTGCCTGCCAGCGGATAGATTCTCACCGGCTACGGCCTACCCATTTTGGATGGAAAAACATTTTGTGTCACGTCGTGACGTCGAGTTTTAACTTTAATTTATATAATATTATACGTGATTAATATAAATATTAATTAAATAATATTGATATTTAATATCATATAACATCGACGTCACAGAAATTTTTTTCTGTTTCAGAGAGGGACCCATCGATCGCGCACGTACGTACACGATGGATATGTGCACATGGAAATCTTGAAGAGCTAAGTAGGTTAACGGAAGACATCGATCGAAATCAAATTTGTTTAGGTTAACTGACACAATAACTACAGCTTGTGTTGTGTATTTGCCGATCGAGTCGATCCAACTCTTCGTCTTCGTTAAAGACCTGACACGCATGACAGCGACGCGACCGTGGTATCTACCGATACAATACGCTACGTGTGTGAAACTGCCGCCACCTGTCACCAGCAGCTTTGATACGAACACGTGTACGCGGAAATTACTTATCGACAGGCGAGCTGGGATGGCGAAGTACTACTCCAAGTCAAGACGAAAGAAGATGTGGTAGCGCCTGGCCTGCCTGGCACGGTGACTGGGTAACGGATGGAGGCGTACCATTTCCACGTCGCCTTCGGGCTAAAGCGGGGCGAGAACTGCACGCACGCATCCACGCGCCGACGGTGCCGTTAGCTAGTTCTCGAACAGCGATGTACCTCAGGCCAGTGAGCCAGTATTTCAGGATACTCCCGTTGATTTTTAGTGCATAAGTATACATGAAAATGTCTTGGAAACCATATTCTCATTTTAATAAACCAGATTATGGAGCATATGTGGTAGTGCTTCACACACTGCGCGGCCGGATCTACTCCACAGCTTATCACGGACTAATTATGTCCTGCACATGTACATATGACGCATGCATCCACACACACGAATGGGCAGTGGCAGTAGCGAACGTGAACGGCGACTCGTTCAGAAAAGAGCACACACGTGTGGAAGAAAAACATGTAACGCATCAGTGAGGCCGATCGATCTGTGCGTACTGCCACGCACTGAGGCACTGACGCACGCACGAACTGTTGTTAGGAGGGAGGTGCAAAAGTCAGTTCAAGTCGGCTTCACAAGCCTCACGCTCTTCCTCTTTCTAGCCCATACACTCCAAATTGACGTCAACGTTGATTTCTAACGTAACTTTGACTATTTATTTTATTTAAATTTTTTAATAAATATTATATATTTTTATTATAATTTAATTTATCATTAAAGTTATTTAAATCACAATTTAAAATTATACACATTTAAATTAATTTTTTAAATAAAACAAATGATCAAAATTGATGTTAAAAATCAATGGGTAACATCAATATAAGAACAGAGGGCAGTATATCGGCATATGTATAAAAGTACACCTCCAGCTTTCTTGGACAAGGTAATCAAGCAAATTCAAACCACGCTGGTTGAATACAAATTAAAAACATCTGGTAGTACTACTGGTGACAAGATAAGTGAAGGGTGCAGGTGCTGTTTGACTTAAGACAGCCACCTAAGAGCCATTTTCTCTTTGGAAAAGGTATCGTTCCAAACCCAAACAAAAAAGTAACACCGACCAAGTGGACAAAAGTTCCATCGTCTCCATCGCTCGATCAGCGTGCCAAGTGCGAAATACTAGCGGCTGGAACTTGGTGGAACGTGATCACTCTACGCCCAACCCAAGAAAAAGGTTGAAGACTATGAAACCTGATCGATCGTGATCTTACCAGGTCATCATGTGGTGCAAAGCGCCTTAGCGTTATCGATCTATCCGCAGCAGCGACCAAACGCAGTAGAGGCACTGCACCGAGCCAGAACTGGGAAACGCACGGGTGCAGTCGCCATCCACGCGTGCGCTGCGTTCTTCAGTGCTTATCTACTGAACTACTGCAAGGCGCCAGCATAAGCAAGTTACTGTACCAAACTTGCTTTTGGGTTAGTTTTCATCGGCTCGAGGTAACCAGGAGGTAGAGCCTACCTAATTTACCAGCTAAATTGGCTGGAGGCCAACAAGACCTGATAGTCTGACGTATGCAGAGTTGAGAAGTGAAACGGTAAAAGACATTGAATTTTACCACTCGATGACCCAGTCAGGATTCCCTAGATGCACAATCAGATTGCACCCGCCAATCCACTTCTGCGAAATAATCAACATCAGTACCAACGAAATTTATTTGGTTCCAGCTCTTTCAAAAGGACCTGCAGGGACAAAAACGCGTGCAAATTAGTGACGGACAGCTCGCCAAGAAAGAAATACTGCAAGCATTCAACAACGCGTGACGAGGTTACCTGCTGTCTTCGGCAGAAGTCCAATTTGCCTCACGGCGGTTTTAACCGAGCAAGGCATGGTAGTTTCTGGTCAAAGGCCCTTCCGTCACAAGATATACATGGACGGATGAAGACATAAATTCTTTCTGACCATTGAGACTCCTGATACAGGTTTACCAGAACATCACTAAAATATACAAAACGACCATACTTTAGTACTTCCTACCCTTATTGTCAATATACAACGGGATTTTGCATTCACATGTGACTCGGTAAGCAAGAAGCAGCTTCCCGGAAGTTTTATCTCGCGTACTGTTACAGGTCAAGACACGGACAAACCACGGCTGGATAACCGGACCCGTGGACTATGTGACAGCCATCAGAAGTATGCAGAAATATACATCTACAGTGACAGAGTACTTATTTTGTCACCTAAAACTTCCATAGTAGTGGCGCACACACTTGTTACCATTCCTAGAGCAACTTCTTCCATACGCACCAGAAGAATAGCGAGTCAAAATCCGTGAACCCTGACGATATCTTCTGTGGGTATGCTCTTGCGTGATCACAAGCTCATACATCTGCCAGTTGTTTGTGTAGAAAATCAAGAACCGAAAGGCACTGCAGAAGTACACATAATTCAATATTAGTTCTGGACCAACAAAGAGTGAAAGGATGAGAAAATGCATGAGCATCGATTTAGGTACCCGCTGCTCAAGACTAGCTTGTTCAGAATCCAGCTTCAGCTTCTCAAGGCAGTGAATGGCTTCCTGAAAACCCTCAACTGCGGCACTTTCATCACCAAGATTTCTATCAGCGTCAGCAACTTTGGCAAGAGAGGTTGCTAGATCAATGACCTATATCCAACAGTTCCCAGATTAGATATGATATCACAACATACTGATAGAACTATCTCTGTTACGAAAGAGCATAGCACTAAGAGTTAACAAAGCTGATCCATTAGAATGAAACTATCGTCAAGGTGAAAGTTTAACTGAACCTGAAATATGTATAAAAATATTAAACAAACCTAAAATTCACATTTAGCCATTTAGCACATAGTAATATCCACACCTGGATCTTCAAATGTGCAGATTTAAGTAATAATGTCAACAATAATACATTAGAAAGGTTCTAAGGCCTGCCACTATGTAATCAGAACCAGAAATTTTCATTTCCTTAAGAAGTGAAGAAAGTCTGGTGGCAGCAGATAAAAATCACTTAAGCTTTATTTCGGTCTATGACAGATGTAGTGCCTCATTTGAATTTACTATTGGCAGACAAAATACCTGGGAAGCCACTGACGAGTGTTCTTTTACTGCAGTTCGGCGAACGTCCAATGAACGGGCATAATAATTTCTTGCAGATTGGAGGTCCCCATCGTAATAGCGAAGATCTCCAATTTTATTTAGTGAAACTGAGAGAGTGTGGACCAGCTGCAGATGAATGTATAAGTTAAATCAATACAAGGAATCCTTTCATGCTTAAATCATACTTAAACTGAATACAACCTCAAGATTCTTTTTAGGCAGTTTCGATAGAAACTCAGCACTTTCTTCATAGAAAGTGATTGCTGAAGGAGCGTCACCCAAGGAACGGCTGCAAAAACAGTGCATTGTTAGTCATGTAGTGTGCAATGAGTTCAGTGACCAATAAAGCAAGCCAAATAAGATAAGCTTCACATAGATAATATGCAGTGAATGCTTAACTAGAAGATTTAATCAATACTTAAAACATTCAGATATCAGCATACATGATATCATGAATAATAACTGTTATCTGAACGAGCAGATTTATGCAGAAAAGAAGCTCGATACACAATGAAGGTAGAAAGGTAATATCCACAGAAGAATCCTGCTGATTATTTTATTATTCTGGGATGGGTTATTTTCCATATCCAAAACTTCACGGATATATACATAGAAGAATCACGTGAAGCTAAATATTGGTAAATATTTTGGTGTGTTAGAATAAAAAGGGCAGCCTGGTGCATATAACTCCCACTTGAGCGGGGTCCCGGGAAAGGTCTAACCACTTTGGTCCTTTTGTATGTAGCCTTTCCCTGATATCATTGTAGTTGCCACCTGTAACATTTCGTGTTTGGGGATAAACGAGAAACGTTGTTCAAATTCGAAATTTCCAGAACCGAGCTCTAAAGCAATTGAAGCAATTCAAACAAATTCCCATATTCAATTAGAATTCAAATTTCAAAATGCGAGTTCAAAAATTTTCATATAAATATTGCGAAATAAAAATTCCATTATGAAATATATTGCAAAGAATTGAATTTTAGAAATTTTTTAAAATTTTATTCAAAAGGCAAAAGGCCCAAATGAATTTTTCTCCTTCAAATGATTTTCTGTTTCCGAAATTTTATAGAATAAAATGTATTTTGATTTTGAACTTGGGACCAAAATAAAAGTTGTTCCTCTCAAAAAGGTCTAGCTCTCTGCAAATTTGCAAAATTTTTGGAGCTCGAAAAGTTTGGATTTCGAAGCAAAACAGTGAGCAGGACAGAACATCAGTGAAAATTCGGAAAATCAGAAAACCCAGCGGGGCCCTCCTGTCAGCGGCACTGTGCGGTCTCCTCCTACCTCCGGTTGCCAGCGCAGCCGGACAGCAGCCGCACGCATGCCGCATCGCCTCTGCATGCCCGCCACACCGCGGTGAACGCGACCGGCCCTGAGCCTCGCGGTGACACTCAGCCACCCCGTGTCCGTTCACCCGTCGTCTCTCTCATTCTCTCTCTCGCACCGAGCTCGGCCGCGTGACCCATCGCCATGGAGCGCCCCCAACCGAGCTGCTTCGGCCCTCATCCCGCTGCGAGAAACTGCGCTCTTCCTCCCTCGAGCATCACAGCCCCTCAGCTCACCTCCTCCCTCCCTGAGCCGTGCCGATTTTGAGTTTCCCCCAAATTTCCGAGGTTTTGGAATTAGCCAGCCGTCTCCACCAAATCCGGCAGCCCGGTCAGCTTTTTCCTCTCCTCCTGCACGTCCACGTTTTCCTTGACCCCTTGCGCACACCGTTGATGAGTTACCGACCCAAAATCGCAGGCTTCCGTGCAGGGATTTGAAGCTCTAGTCGTCACCGTCGCCGAACCCCAGGAGCTCACCGACGCCAACCACTTTCCAGCCGGCTTCCACGTCGACGTCACCCGTGCCATTCATCTCCGAGCAACACTGAAGATCTAGGAAGTGGCCGCGTTGGAGTTCATCGTCATTGTGAAGTTCCCGTCGCCGTCGAATACCTCCATCAGCCGCCGCTCGCCGACGACATATCCACGGTGAGAATCTCACCACGGCGACCTCCCCATCGTGCTCTATACGCTGAGAGCGTCGCTTTGGTACTCTCGGACGGGTGCTTTAATCGCCGAGCAAGCACGCCGGCTGAGCGCCGCCACCGGCCGGCAGCCGTGCCACCATGGCCGGCTGGAGCCGAGCTCCATGCCCGTGCCTGTGCGCGCCCCGCGCGGCTGGGCCGTGAGCGCCCACTCGGGCCCATCTGTGGCCGCTTGTTTTGGGGCAGAGTTAGGCGGCCCACGTACCCGTGTGGCCATTGTCTCCATCGTGGGCCGGAGCTTTGCGGCCTGCTAGGCTGGAAGTTTTATTAATTTGCGACATAATTTGTTAATTGATCAGAAAAGTTTGCAAATTTGTAAATTCATAGAAAATTCATTCTAACCCGAAAAATTGTGAAATAAATTTTGTTACGATCCTCTCAACTAGAAATATATTCTAAAGCTAACAAAATTTTATTTTATGCATACAATTAATTTAATTATTTCAGATCATTAAATAATTCATTAATGCATTATCATTATTTCTTGGCACGATAAAATCTTGAAAATTTTATTTTTATGTTTATTTAATCAAACTTTCTGTTTTAGAAAAGTTTTATATTTAATTTTCATCAAAAATAATTTTATAAGCGGGGTTTCATCTCTAGCCTATCCCAACTTGCTTGGGACTAAAGGTTTTGTTGTTGTTGTTGTTGTAAAAATAATTTTATAAGCATTTTATTGTGTTTAAACGGTTTTAACTCATTATAAATCCTTTTGATT
Source organism: Zoysia japonica (assembly GCA_001602275.1). Taxonomy (NCBI): domain Eukaryota; kingdom Viridiplantae; phylum Streptophyta; class Magnoliopsida; order Poales; family Poaceae; genus Zoysia; species Zoysia japonica. Next base: position 673,519 of record BCLF01000043.1, read on the forward strand.
TAAATAAATCTTGAAAAATTCTTTAAAAATTGTTGTTAACCTTTCTGATTTTATGGCTTATGCATACTCAGGCTTATGCATATCATTTGGAAATAAAAAGCTATCATCGCATGTGCATACTCCGGTTTATGCATATCATTTCATGTTAAGAGCCGAGCTAACTGAAGAAGAGTTCGACGACGTTTCGTTCGCCGAAGAAACTAACTTTGAGCAAAATCCAGGCAAGCCCCGGTGCATTATCTTGTTTTTCAAACCATTTACTTTTATCTCTCTAAATGGTTAGAATGTAATGTGCACTAGGTGATAGGAGTTGTTTTGAAACTGTAGTTACATTTATAGAATCTTACTTTGGGTTATTATTTTGGTATAGATAACTCGATGTAGAGCTAAACTAATAGTTATTTTAACGGTAGAAGTCGAGAGAATAAGTCTCCACTCGCGACTTATAGGATTGGTACAGGATGGATTATCTTGTCGTATGAAATAAATTGGAGATCGGACAGGGAAGTAGGTGATAACACGGCATTTGTTCATTGCGGATGCATGACCAATGTGTTGTAGTCCTGTTTGTATCGATTAAGAACCATTCGTTGTTGGCCCTATTAAGTAAGTTTAAATAGTACTAATTACATACTGGATCTATAGGCCCCAAAAAACTAATGTAACCCAATGTGCGTAATGCCTAGACGTAACTGAATCTCTCTTCTAAAGATGATAAAAGAGAGAGCTTTGAGGCTAACTATGGATAGACCCGATGTGATTATCGCATAGAGGACCACTGCTCGAGAAATGTGAGCATCGGACCGACGCTATGTATCATTGGCGGGAAAAATTGTCATGTACGGCTTTCGGGAATCGCGTACGTGTCGTGTAATCAGGTTTCTCCAGCTGGATGTAAATCCATTATAATCGCTGCCCCTCACAGTAACGAGCACCACTTGTCTCTTGAAGTCACATCGTAGTAAGAACTAAAAGAAGAAGTGGTTGTTGTTGGATATGATTATTATAAATTGTTTGACAATCATGATTGTGGTAGTTGATAGTGCAAATTAAAGTTATATTCTCTTACACTTAATCCGCTGCTAAAACTTGAAAGTAAAGATCCACCTTTTAACACTGGTTTTTGCAAACAGCTATCCCATGTAAGTTAGCTTTATCATATCTTTTGGAGTCAGCTGTAGTTGATTATGTTGACGAGTAAGACTTGCTGAGCATTTGAATGCTCAGGGCGTAGCTCTTCGTTGTTTTGTTGCAGGTGTGATTCTTTCTCCCTCTACAGTTTCAATGATCGTCCTGTTCGCCGCATTATGTTGTTGGTGTGTGCTGCTAGAAGATGCATCGTATGAGCTCGATGCATTCTTTTGCTTAAACTTCAGGATTCCCCAGTTTTATAAATAAGGTGATCGCCTTCGCGCTTTTAAAAACTTTGATTTGTAACTTAAACAACCGTTTGAATTATATTTTATCGTGTTTGAGTTGTACTGTTGGTCCTCGCTTCGTCGAGTGACACTTGATAAGATCCTAGAGGTCGATGGATCGCCTTTTCACGGGACAGTCTGTCACACCACCCGCTAGTGTTTTTGTGAGTTTGATGAAATGGAAACAACAAATGAGAGATGATAGTAGTCAAGAGCAAACATGCATACTAGCAGTCCCCGAGCATTCCTAACACGGCTCCAAGCTGAGAACATAAATCCAGGTTATCTTCTGAAAATTTTAGCTCCTCCCTTATGTCATCCGCACACATAACCAGCCTTGATTTTGCACTTTCAATATTCTTTGCGCAAAAAGCCTGTGAATGTACAGGTAAACAGTAAGAGTGTAAGATGCATTGTTATAGCATCAAGATCATAGATGAATAGTACATATTGAGTAAATATTTGTGACAGGTTAAAGAAAACAATGTAAGATGCTATATAGTTCTTTTAATTGCTAACCCTCATAGCTTGCTGCACCAGAAACGCTCCTCTCTCCATGGAAACATCCTCATATATCACTTTTTTCTTCCCATCTGCTTCTTCTGCATCCCCTGCAGCATGGGATCTCTTGATTCTAGCATGGCCATCAATGAAGCGATCAACAAGTGCTTGAAGCTCAGTGTCAGGCTCAATCCCTTCTATATCAGCACCACACAGTGGACAGTCCTTGAAACGTGATATACATGCCCTGCCAAGGAAATCCAGTGAGAAACATTTTAAGCAAGAAAAATATGAAGTTCATTTAATCTGTTTATAAAGAAGTGAACGCACTTGCAAAATTTATGGGAACATGGTTTGCATTTGCTGCTTTCGTAAAGCAGTGCCTGGCAGATGATGCAGCTGAGTGGACCGAGCTTGAATGTGTTGGAATCATAGCCAAATGGGCACTTTGCTGGCACCATACGTGGATCGGAATTCTTTTCTTCGGCATGCTCAGAACTTTCCTTGTGCTCATTACCACCACTCTTACCAGTGACAGGGCATACACCACCGCTGTTCTTCTCAGATTTTGCAGGACATGCTCCTGCATTGCTCTTATCAGATTTCACAGGACATACACCACCACCCCCAGTGACAGCTCCCGCGACGGGGCAAAGGGAGCTCATGATCCTTTACCAGATAGCTTCCTATAAAAATTGGGAGAAAAGGCAAGGCAATATTAGATATGGAAAGAGAAGTTATACTATATGAATACAACCAAGGTTCACTATGCATGTATCTGAAACTACAAACCTGATATTGTTTGGTGGTACAAACCCTAAACAGATTGAAAAACTCAACCACATAGTACAATGGCCGATCTAATTAGCAAGGCAGAGAACGAATCTTAGGAAATTAGTAAAGCTGAGCACTAACGAATAGATTAATAAATAGAATGAATGGAGACATGTTGAGCAATCATCGGGGAAATTTGCTGGTTGTAATGCGGTCATATGGAGCAATCCTCAAGAACATTACGAGCGCTTTGAGCGCTTAATATCAAATTCGCAAGTTACGATTTCAAAATTTCAGTAGCGTATCGAGCAGGTCTCAGAAAACGAACTTGGATTCCGTGAGTTTGCTTCTTCCCCTTGTATAGTCGCTCTCGTGCGTGTCACTGCAACCCCAGAGGCGTCCCTGAGCACCGCACCTTCCGCCGGTGTTCGCGGCCGCCCCCCTCGCGTCGTCTCGCTCGCACGCGGAGCCTACAAAGCGCTAGGGATCCGGAGGGGAAGAGAGCGTACGGTCACTGATGGAAGCGCGCGCTTCTCAGAGGCGAGCGGCAGGGGACGCCGGCGGTGGCGGCGAGATCGACGGCACGGCGATGTTCCGATTTGGGGCAGGGAGAGGGGAACGGGGAGTTGGCGTGACGACGGTGGTCACGAGAGGAGACGAACCGAGGCGGCCAGGTAAGCTCTCATCCTGATCCAGCGGCGGGGAAAACGCCACGTCGCTCTGATCCCGCGGCCACACGAGGTGGCACCATCTGACGTGACGCAGAAACGTGGGCCGATAGATGGAGCCCGTGAAAATATGCATCGACGCGGTGCTAGGTCTATAAAAGGCCCAACGGAGGCCCAGTTGCCACTGCTCCCGGCGGACAGGAAGGCTCGGCACTGACAAAACTCGGCTGTTTGCCCTTGCCCTTGGCATCTTTGCTTTGGGTGGCTCCAGTTTCCCCAGAAGACTTGAGGTCTTCTTGTCCCTCTACTCTTAAGCGTGCTCTCACAACGTGGTACCGGCGGGAGAATTCACCGTATCGGCGGGAGAATGCATAGGAGGGAAACTATTTTCCTTCTTGCCCAGCTGCTTCTCCCACTCTTCTTCATAATACTACATGAATTGGGCAGAAAACATCAGAAAAACACCGTCCAAACTGAAACCTTTTCAAGCGGAAGGTGATTTGTGCATCATTTCATGCTCAAAAAAAGAGCAGATAGGATGCTATGCTATGTTCTGATCACAGTTTTGAAAACCGATGAAAATCGATCGATTTTTGCGATTTTCGGCCAAATCGATCTAATCTAGTTTAAAGGTAGGTCCGGTTTTCGATGAAAAACCGAACTTAACGCTGTAGCAAAACCGACTAGCTAATCGGTTTTTTTACCCATCAAAAACTAGGTTCAATCCGGTTTCTAAAACCTTGAGATGTGTTTGGTTCAACAAAATGTAACGGATTTGAGTCCCAGGCATTGTTCGAAGCCGTTACATCAGTTTGTTTATCATAGCACCGGAATGGCATACCTTGTAATCGGATACGGCGGTATACTCGGTTGACTCCCTCCCTCATCGCCCGGTATCAGATCGATCTCGCTGCCTCCTCTTTCCGTCTCGCCCGCTCGACTCTCTCTCGCTTGTTCTACACTCACCTGTCGTCGCCTCCTGTCTCTCGCTCGCTCACGCTCACCTGTCGCCGCTAGGTGCGCTGTCGTTCCTCCTCATCACCGCTAGCTTTCTTATCCCCCTCCTATCTCTATCGATTCACTCAGTCACTTCTCCGCCTCTTTTCTAACCCTAGATCGGTTTCTTGGAGCAGTACGAAGGGGATTGCTTGGAGTATTGGCGTGAAGAGAGGAAGAGAGGCTGGCTATTGAAGACCTAGAGCAGGAGGGTAGGGGCTCACGACAGCACGTCCGGCTTTGACTCCCCTTGTCGCATGTCTGAGATTTGTGTGGTTTGATCTGAGTCGTTTGATTCATGTTCTATGTTCGTGTATTCTCGTTGATTCTTGTTAATTTTGTTCAGTTTTTAGTTTGTTTTTTGTGGCGTCAGTTTGTTCAGTTCAATTCTCCTTTTTTTGATTCATCTGACATTAGTAGTTTAGTTTGGTCTGTGGCCTTCAATTCAGAAAGGATTAATTTGATATATGCCATTATAATTTTGTGAAATTTAAAATATGTCATTCGTGCTCATATGTCATTCACTTGCAGGACCCTATCTGTCATTGACACATCAATAATATATTTTAAAGTTTGCAAAACTGTAATGGCATGTATCAAATTCACCCCAGAAAGGATTAATTTGATACATTCAGAATTCAGTTTTCAGCTCATTGCTTTCAGTTTACAATTGTTCAGTTTGCCTTTAGTTTGTTCATTTCAGAATTCAGACTACAACGGCACCTGATTGTTCTGTGGCTTCAATTTGTTCAGTTTTCCTTCACTTGAGTTGAGAAATGTCAATCTGTAATGCTAAGTTTAGAATTCCTATAAATGTTAAAGTTCAGAATTGTTGTACTGTCATTCTTCAGTATTGGAATCAGAAAGGCTTTGCTCAATGCATCGCTAGCTCACAGAATTTTTACCTTGCATTTTAATGGCAATGTATTACGTTATTTTCAATGGTACTGCTGCAACATCAATGAATTTTTTTATCTTCCATCGTTCAGAAATCTCTATTTTCAGTTTAGCCCAATACATTACTAGCTCTGATATTTCAGAATTGAGCATGAAACGTCAATATTCAGTTTTCAGAATTAAAACTGCATCTCTTTTCTTTTTAACTGATAAAGAACCGTCAATATTCAATCTTCAATTTCCGGTATCCCTGTTGTAACGTCATATTTCATGGCGTTACATTTTCTCAACCAAACATTGCATTGGAATTAGAAACCATTACAAAAACAAACCAAGCAAAGTCTGTAATGGGATACATGGAATCGGACTACACTGGCACCTGATTACCATTGTAATTCCGTTATAAAAGTTGAACCAAACACTTCCTTGGTTCTGATGGAACTGGGGCAGATTTCTGCTCCTATGTTGTACTTGTGTTCCTGCCCTTCTCCAATTCTGGCGAACAATAACTGTCTTGGAAAGTGACATGCTAAAGCAGGACTGCTGTTTATTCCGCTAAATAGAAGGAAGTGAATTTGCAACACTGATGAACTTCACATGTTGATGTGACAGAAATTTAAAAAAAAACAGCAATAATGTTTAGTGCGAATCAGCAAAATACACTCGCCGAAAAAATATACGAGATACCAGAACAGAATTTTCATAACAGTTGCCATAAAACACGACAGGGGGAAAACATATTGCAACTTATCTCAAATAAACACAGCTGTAATTTACAATATTGTCTGCCTTGAACACCAGAACTCCATCTACATTTACAGATACATTATTATATACTTACATATGCAGACCACACTTTTGTACATCTTACAACTCTCTGCGGTTGCATAGTTTCAAGCGCTACAATCAGAAAGGCAAAATGCAACCCTAAGCAGGCTAGCTTAAAGGGACTACTTAAATCCGGTAAATGGTGATTTATGAGGTCCAAAGGACAGTCCAAAAACAGCATCAGGAACTGACTAACAAAATCCTCAGACGGAGGTAAGTGCATAGTTTGCCTCTGACTTTCCACAAGCAAAACCTTCGATTCTTACTTTTGGGCTGCTAACACTGCAAGATGGAGAACCTACCTTAACCTTTCCTGAAGGAGTTTGCCCATAGAAACTACCTAAAGGAGAAAAGGACGGCGTCTTTACACCGAATTGTGGATCACAGATAATAGGGTTGTTAGTGCGTACGGGAGGTGAGCCACATAAAAACCCCACTTTACTGCTTGAATTGATATCACCATCTAGGTCACACTGGAAACAAAGCAAAAGAAATTTTGTATCAAAATTGAGTCACTAATGGCAGTTTAAGACTTTAAAGTTATTGCATCAAGCCAAAAAAAAAATCAATAATTACCTTACTGAGGATAACATCGAGTATATCAGAAGTGGGGTCTGATCTGTTCATCGGTAATGCACTGCAGTCACCGTGTGCAAAGGTTCAGCAAACAATGTCATGATTATGTCACACTAATCATTACCACTGAATACATCCATCCGGACATATTAAAGTTTGGCAGAGAAGAGTGAGGTAGCCTTGCAACGTTGTTTCTTCCACAAAAAGCAAAGCAAAGCATAAATTATTCCACTTCCCTTTATTTCTATCATCACAAGCTGGTGAACGGTTATATGCTGTGTAGTGCATCTTTTCCTATCTAAACATAGTGAGCTTTCTATTATTCCTACTACTTAGAAACAAGGACTGCCGCTATGTCAATTCTCTGATCCATACACACCACACGATTTAATGATAGCAGGTATGTATATGTTCAAAATCTGCACAAAAAAACATATAATATTCCAATTCCTACGCCCCCGTCATGGTCTAATGAAACAATATTATAATAAAGTTGAATTCAAATGCACATCTGACAATTGATTGATTATCTAGCACAAAACACTCATAATAAACAATACCAGGACCGTTACAGTAAAGCAATGTTTTCAAGTCGTCAGACTAATCATGATTAGTCGGTCTAGTCAGTTGGCCACGCACGACTAGTTGAACCGACCCGATTTGGTCGACTAATCGTCTAGACAGTTATCCACGCACGACTAGCTGAACCGACCCTTCTTTTTTTACTTTATTATGTATATAACATATATTGCGTAGTGTATATATATATATATATATCCTAAAATACATAGGACGACTATATGGACGACCAGGACCGACTAGTCAACGACCAGTGTTGACTAGTCGTCCTTGTCGTTAACTAATCGTGATTAGTTGCCTAGTCGGTCCAACTGATCGACCACACGACCGGGCAACCTGAAAACATTGAGTAAATATAGGAACGCAATAAAGAACTAACCCGCTCAACCTGGGACTGGCTCTATTCACCATTTCAACAGCGAACGGCGGCCGAGTGGCGCGACGCGGCTGGGGACAGATGACCTCAGGACGGGGCGACTGTGACGCATCCATCTGCCAGAACCTGGACCTTATCTCGGGCACTGCCTCAGCCCTCGAGACAGGCTGCCTCAAATAGCAGTGCTCCATTGCTCACCACTGACTTGCACGGCAGCCTCCTGACGCCCAAGACACGAGAATTTGAGCTAGCTAACAAATTGGCCGGTGGTCCTGCAATCCTCACAAGGCAAGTTAACGAGGATGAGAAGCAATGCGAGTGTAGGTCAAAACGGCAAAGAAAACAACACAGGACAGGCGTAGACGCATAGTAGTCGCACACAGAGCTTTTCTTGTCAGCACCATGGATGCAGCACAAGGACAACGGAAAACAAGCTTTCCATTTCCCTATTCTTTTCTTCACGTCACTACGTATATTTGCCAAAATGAAAGGGCGGAATGCGTGCTCTGGTAAAAACAGGTGAAGAAGAAAACAAAGCAATGGTGTCATAAATGTTTTCCTTTTTTGCACGAAAGGGAATGCGCTGTAGAGTTTGTTTCTAAAAACAGATCGAGGAATGAACTTTCTTTTCTTACTTTGGAAATCGCTTGCGCGACGAAAAGAGACCGGATCTTCACGGAAAAATGTATGAAATCAGACGAGAGATTTCGACAATCTCGACATAAAAGCCAGATTATTTCCCCTAAAGAAAATGCCGCGGGCGCTCTGGAACCCATCGCGTCGAAGAAACGCTAGGTGAACGAACGAACCCCAAATCTGCCTAGGAAGGGGTGCAAAATCCGAAACGAAGAGCATGCGCATCGAACGGTTCAAGGGGAGTAAACGAAGAGACTGCAGACTAACCGAACGATGACAATGCGCATCGGAAGGTTCGCGGGGAAGGGGAATCTCCTCACCTGGATGGAACCGAAACGCGAGGGCGGCAACGGAAGGCCTCTCTCTCAATCCCTCGGGGCTCAGGCTGCGCGCCGCGTCCACACGCTCCCTCCCTCTCCCGGTCCCGTTCCCCCGGGCGTGGAGGATGTGGCTGGCGTCGTTGGTTCGCCGGAATAATCGCCGGGGCGAGGCGAAGCGACGCGTCGCAGCGCAGCCACACGCCCCGGGCCGCTCTTGGTCCGCCCGAGTTCGAGTGACTCCACGCCGCACTCTGCGCCGTTCGGAGGGTCACGAACAGGGTTCACAAAACCATAACCACTCGGCTTTTATAGTTTTTCAATTTATCTCAGTTTCATCGGTTTTTTTTTAAAAAAAATAAAAAATTTGAAAAATTGAAAAAAAATTCGAAATACCAAAAACCGTGAAAACCACTTAACTTAACTTACCGTTAAAACCAATGTGTTTCAAATTTTGAAATTTAAAATCGTAAAAAGTGAAAAAACCGATCGACCAACCGTTGAAACGGCTCGGCTAACCGGTGAAACCGAACAGTTTACGTAGCAATTCGTTCAAATTTTAAATTTTCGATTTAAAACAATTTTCAATCGATTTTTACGTTTTTCGTAAAACTAATTCTGACAAATTTTAACGGTTCAAAACAAAACTATAAACCCTGCTCACGAACCGGGCCAGGACTCCGGACGGAGCACATAGCTCAATGCTTACGAAAAGAAAAACAAGAGGATACCACAAGCTCAGAAAGAAAATAGAAACAAAAAAGGACGTGGTCGGCAGGATTCGAACCTGCGCGGGCAAAGCCCACATGATTTCTAGTCATGCCCGATAACCACTCCGGCACGACCACTTTTGCTGTTCAATTTTCTGATTTTACATTTTATATAGTATCTGTCAAGCTTTAGGACAACTCGATCATCTAATTAGCGTACATGTTTAAAATTATGTAGAACGTTTAGACTTGCGAGCAGGGGCGTCCTCGTCCATCTGTACCTTGGGACCGCTTTCCTTTGTTTGCAGATGCTGTTTTGTGAACAGAGCGTCCCTCGCAAGAAGGACGTTTGGTGTCGGCTATTTCGTTCTTGGTGCCGACCATCCGTCTAGATCCTAGCTCCGGCCAAAAGCTACCCGGGCAAGGCAGCTCCTTTGCGTCACGCTGCCGGTGGCGTCAAAAGGGCACGCTGCGAGGGATCAGATCAGTTCGGCGGCCTGAAAAGTGAAAAAGTGAAAAAAGACCGGTCCCCTTGGTAGTATATATGGATAAATATCGCCCGCCATCGATGACGGACGCTGCTCAAACATCCGGTAGACCGCGCGCGTTCTCCGCGATTTGATCGGATCCGCGCGGCTCCTGGGCTTTCGTTGTTGAAGATTTCTTTCTCCGCTTTTCCCTTTCGCGAGTGGCGGTTACTAGTAGATTTGCATCTGCAAGATAAGGACTGTACGTCACGTGATCTCAGCCATCCAAATAAACTACGGAGCAGTACTTAGTATACTCTCTCCATTTTTAAATTAATGTCGTCATTGAACTTTTAATATCAACTTGACCCTTTATCTTATTATCAAACTCATATATTTTATTATAATTTAATTTATCTTTAAAGTTATTTAAACCACAACTTAAAACTTTACATATTTGAACTTTTTTTTATAAGACGAATGATCAAAGGTAATGTTATCAATTTAAAAACGAAGAGAGTAATTCGCTACTCCTACATTATTTTGAATTCATCTGGTCCTTTAGATTTGTCTCATGTGTTATGTTGCACTAGCAACTGCATAGGAACTCCGGCAATTAGATGTGCAATGTGGTCATTCAGCTGCCGAACCGGTCGGGACTGTAACCAAGTTGAGGCGTTGTTTGGAACGTATAA
>BCLF01000043.1:685531-704571 GCA_001602275.1 Zoysia japonica
CCTCCTCCCTCCACTCCACTCCCCTGCCTCCTGCCGTCTGACGAGCGTCGGACGAACCGCTTCCCCTTCCCTCACCCTCACCTGCCCTCACCCGCACGCTCGCGGGGTGCTCGCGCCGCCGCCATGGCGGACCCACCTGCGCCCCTCCTCTTCGCCCTGCTCCTCCTCCTCCCAACCCCGCTCACCGCCTACGCGTCCGCGGACCTCGCGGCGCTGCTCGCGCTGAAGGCCGCGGTGACGCACGACCCGGGCGGCGCGCTCTCGGCATGGTCGAACGCCGCTAACGCTAGCCACTGCCAGTGGCGCGGCGTCAAGTGCCGCGCGTCCTCCGCGGCGGTCGACGCCGTCGACCTCCGCGGCGCGGCGCTCTCCGGCGCGCTCCCGGCGACGCTCCCCCTCCCTCCGCGGCTCCGCCGGCTCGACCTCGCGGGGAACAACTTCTCCGGGGCCGTCCCCGCCGCGTTCCTCGCGTCGCCGACGCTCCGCGCGCTCGACCTCAGCTTCAACCGCCTGTCGGGGCCGCTCGAAATCCCGGCCCGGCTCGGCAACTCGTCGACGCGAGCGCCCTGCGCCGCGCTCGCCGAGCTGCGCCTCGCGGGTAACCTCCTCGTCGGGGGGATCCCCGAGGGGATCGCGCAATGCCGGGAACTCGAAGTGCTCGACCTCTCACGGAACGTCCTGGAGGGAGCTGTCCCGCGGGGGCTTGGTCGCGTCGCCAAGCTCCGCGTCCTCGACGTGTCCCGGAACAGCCTCACCGATAGGGTCCCGGCTGAGCTTGCCAGCTGCCAGGACCTCGCCGTGCTCGTGCTCACCAATCTCACCGCGTCGCCGGTGGAGCAGCCGGAGTTCAACGCGTTCATTGGGGAGCTGCCGCAGGAAGTGCTGGCTATACCGGCGCTGCAGGTTCTCTGGGCACCAAAGGCCAACCTTGACGGCCGGTTGCCGGAGTACAGGAACGGCACCTGCAACCTTCACGCGTTGAACCTGGGACAGAACTACATTGCCGGCACAGTGCCCCGGTGGCTTGAGGAATGCCGAGACATGACATTTCTTGATCTCAGTTCTAACAAATTGGAGGGTTCAGTGCCGGCAGAATTGTCAATTGGATGTTTCACTTATCTCAACGTCAGTGGAAATTCTCTGTCAGGTCCGCTTCTTTCATCTGCAGAGAGCAATTGCTCGAGCCGCTTGATAAGTGAGGATATTGTAATGCAGTACTACAATGAATTGGTTGGGAATGCACTGATTGGCAACCCTTTCGATTCTGTGTTGGAGTCTACTGCCAGAATCGCTCTCCATGACTTCAGTAACAATGGCTTTGGTGGTGCATTGCCATCCATTGCCTTGAGGCTAGATGGAAACTACTCCTATGGTTTGTGTCTCAACAGAAATGTGTTCAACAACACGCTTTCTGCTGGATTTTTCGGATTCTGCAGGGGTGCAACTGGTGTTGCTGTAAATTTGAGTAGTAATCAGTTGTCAGGAAGTCTTGACATGCTTTCAAGCTGTGTTAGTCTTCAAAGTTTTGATGCTAGTTATAACAAGTTCAGTGGATCCATACCTGCTGGAATCGGTGGTCTGCATTTTCTGAAGATCTTGGTTTTGGTGGCTAACAATTTTACTGGTCAGGTTCGAGGGCAGTTTGGTGATTTGGCTAATCTGGAGGTTCTTGATTTGTCGAGGAATTCTCTTGCTGGTAGCATACCATCACATCTAGCAGATGCAGTGCACCTTGAAATATTGATGCTTGACTACAACAGGCTCACAGGAAACATCCCTCCCAAGTTCAGTGAACTGGCTCAGCTAAGGATTCTTAATGTCTCATTCAACAACCTATCAGGTGACATTCCTAATCTTAGCCACTCTGTTGATTGTGGTTCCTTCATCGGCAATCCCCTACTGCGCCAATGTTTGGGTCGAAATGCATCTCTGTCGCCAACTGAAGAGATCAGTTCTGAGAAGGGGGCTAAGAAATGGGTTGGTCAGATGACTAGATCCAAGATATTAACTGTGATTTTAGCTGCGGCTGCAACTGCTGTTGTATCTTTTCTTCTTGTGATTCTTCTCTTCTTTATTTGTGAAAGAAGGAAACGAGCGAAAATTTCCAGTGTGAGGACAAAGTTAGTTGTGACTTTTACTGATGCACCACGTCAGCTTACTTATGAGAACCTTATCCTAGCTACAAGCAATTTCAGCATCCAAAACTTGATTGGAAATGGTGGTTTTGGTGCCACCTACAAGGCTGAATTGGCTCCTGGTTTTCTTGTGGCAGTGAAGAGGCTAGCCATGGAGCGTTTCCAAGGTCTCCAGCAGTTTGATGCGGAAATTAGAACTCTTGGAAGAATTCGGCATAGAAATCTTGTTACACTTATTGGGTACCACCTAGGAGAATCAGACACTTTCCTCATCTACAATTATCTATCTGGTGGGAATCTTGAGAAATTCATACATGAGATGAGGAGCAGAAAGGTGACCTGGACTGAGGTTCACAAGATAGCTGTGGATGTTGCACAAGCATTGGCTTTCCTTCACTGCTCCTGCACACCTCGGATCATTCATCGAGACATCAAGCCGAGCAATATCCTCCTTGATGAGGATCTCAATGCATACTTATCAGATTTTGGTTTGGCGAGGCTAATAGAAGTTACACAAACGCATGCCACAACTGATGTTGCTGGTACCTATGGGTACGTAGCTCCAGAGTATGCAACCACCTGCAGGGTCTCTGACAAGGCTGATGTTTACAGTTTTGGAGTTGTTCTCCTGGAGTTGATGTCAGGCAAGAGGTCTTTGGATCCTTCATTCTCACAGTTTAGCGATGGTTTTACGATTGTGTCATGGGGTCGGATGCTGATGGAGGAAGGCAACACCACTGAATTCTTCTGTTCTGGACTACGGGATTCAGCACGAAAGGATAGATTGACTGAAATGCTAACGATTGCTTTGTCCTGCACCTCAGAATTAGTATCTGCACGGCCACCAATGAAGCAGGTTTCAGCAAAGCTGAAGCAACTTGGAAATGACTGATGAACATTGGGCATTTCATTGATCACTCTATGTTCTACTCCATCATATAGTGGTCTCTGGAGCCATAATGACTGATGAAGAGTGAATTAAGTAATCAGAGTCCGACTTGAACAATCAGCCTTCGATGATGGCATCCTTCTGTCAACCAGTAATCTCCACAACATTAAATTTGTGCCATTCATGAGGTAGGATTATGAACTTTTCTTGGCGTATCATTTTATGCTGAATCATGGATTTATATATAGGTTTTCTTGATGATTCTTTTTGCTACTCCTATATTACTCCCATCCGTACATTTCTCGTGAATGATTTTTAAGGATGATCAAGTTGGTGTGAATTGAAATTGCCGATGTTCTTGCTAAATGCTGTCTAGTTTGACACACAATTGGCTATGGTAGTATGGATGACAAAAATAGCATTGCAGGCGCTTGAGTTTAAATCTACAGTTCTGCCGGTCTGTATTGCTTCTGAAAAGAATTATAATATTAGGCGATGTTAGAATTTTGCATGCATTTGTTTTCTAGATTCACTGTTTGTGAGCTTCATTCCTTCATCTCACTATTTTGTATGGACAGTTTTTGATCTTGGACACCATATGCAAGTCCAGACACAGAAGTGCTGTAAACAATCTTGTCAGATCAAGGCACTATACTGACAACCTGAGATCATTGCAATTGCAAACCCTTGCGATTTTGCGTCCATTTGTTCCATTCCAGATCTCCACCAAGCTGGTTTGCTTATATCATCATGGAAAAACTCTTCTCTTAGCTGACAGTCATGGGCAACGTGATGATCTAAAAAATGCTGTGGCCGCTGGATTGCATTTGCGTATTGGTACACAGGTGTCTAGCTGACCATGGCACTGGAGTTACAGTTGCTTCAAGAGTTAGTCAGGAAAACAGGGCAAAAGGCATGTGTTTCCCTGGACCATGTGAACACATGAAGCTGATTCAAGGTGTCCTTGCTTCTGTCAAAAGTTGCTCAAAAGTGTGGTACATCTTCACTTTTGATGATAGAATTTGACCATCGAATGTGAACAACGGATGGTTCTGTAAACATAAGTCACATTTTGTCTAACTTTCGTAACAGTTACACTGAAATAAAGTCCCCCTACACCTTATTATGACAGTTCTTTTTGTTCCTGTTGGTGGAGTAGAATTTTTTGTCGTGTGTTACTTGCGAAATACTCCCTCCAGTTTTAAGTGCATCACTTCGCAGTTAGAAATGATATTGTACTTTGATAATATGTTGATTGTGAAAACTTTCCAATTTGCACCTGAGTCTGAACAATCTGATGCATGTGTTTTCCTTGTGGAAATGCCTCTTTAGCATGCCATTACAATTTTTCAAGTTTGGCCCTGTAAGTGGATGACATGTGAGATAGGATGGCACGTAAATTCTGAAAAATTGTAATGGCATCCACCAAATTAATCTTACTTAATTTATTATGCATGCTATTGATGTCTCGCTATATATTGTTCCTCAGTGTATGTACATTCTGGAAAGTTATCTGGTGGCATTTGGGTATTGGAAAATAGGAGGTGGGATTGGGAATTGAATGGAGGTTGAGATTTAATAAGATGAAAAAATAAATGGTTGAGATCTTCTCTTGCTATTTCTATATTCCTATCTCACTCTCTACTCCCAAAACCCAAACGCCACCTCTGTTTACTTGAATTGTGCTTGTTTACAAGTACAACTCACTGGGTACAGATAATTGATCAAGACAAATTAAAAAAAGGAAGAAGGGAAATATCTTCACCAGATTGTCCTCTTCTTGCAATATCCATTGTGTGTTATTCTTCTCCAACAATTGGGGTTGGATAACTATCATGGTCAAAGGTAGAAATATCTTTCCAAAGGTACAGAAGTGTTCCAAAAAAAAATAAAATCAGGCAACGGAGTGGGTCCCTTTTCTCCAAGAATAATTCAGATCACCATTGGGGGTATACCACACACTAGAATCTTATCCAATCCAAGGACACCCATATAAGGAGCCTCACACGGGCTTGGAAGCTCCACACGGGACAGATAAGCCTTCCAGATCAAACCGAACTACTGAGCTGCCAGTTCACTAGCTCGATCTTCAGAACAGCAGAAGATGCAGGCCGCCGCGACTGCTGTTGGATTCTCGGCCGCGCTGCCCGTCAAGGACAGGCCAGCGGCGGCGAGGACCGCGCCGGTGGCTCGTGTCCCAGCGGCCAGGAGAAGCCTCCGTGTCGCCGCCGCTGCCGTCGTCGCGGCGGAGCCTGCTGAAGTCAACTACAGCTCAAGCTTCTCGTAAGTACTGACATATGCCCTCTTAAATAGATCACTCAATGCTAAGTATCGTTGGGTGGATCAGTAGATGCTCACGTGCAAGCAACATGTGCGATGATGATGCTACAGAGTGTTCCCCATGGAGGCCTGCGAGCTGCTCGGCGGCGAGGCCTGCAGCGCGCAGATGTACCCGGAGGTCAAGCTGGAGGCGGCGGCCGCGAAGGCGGTGGTAAGCTGGAGGGCGGAGCAGGTGGACAGGGACTACCTCGCCTACGACGAGCCGAAGACGTAAGCAAGCACCCTGTGATTTTTTATTTAAGTTTTTCCCGCCGGGTTTTACCATTGATCGGGATAATTACCCTGGCTGGCTGCTTGCTGATGACCGATTGAACTGCCTTCTCTCCTCTGCAGCGTGTTCCTGAGCGAGGCGTGCGACGACCTGGGCGGGGAGTTCTGCGAGACGAACTGATCGATCCATCGTCTCGCGAAGTGGTCTCTCGTAGTGGATCGAGCTCCATGGATATTCCATATTCCGTTCGTGCTTTGTACTAGCATATCAGATGATGCGTACGTGGTACTAAACGAATAAGAACAGCCTCATAAGTTAAGCCAGGCATGTTGTCGTGTATAGTTCTTGGGCTGTGTCTGTATGTAGTAGTACAAATTAAGGCCCGTTTGGACGGAGGATTTTTTTTTCTTTCTTATTTTTTTTCGTGAAATTGAACTGATTCTCGTAAAATTTTTACAATTTTTTTTTAAATTCCTACGTTACAAACGGAGCTTAAGATTAAGCCATGAAAGGAAACTGTTCTTGTTGGAATCGCGTTTTAATCGTCTCGTAAGATGGGATTGGAATGCTGCGGCAGTGGGCACCCGATCAACGGTGTCGGTTCCAGGGTCCAATATCTGAAATACTGACGTTTTTATGCGTTAGCGAACGCAAATCAATTCGTCGATCAGTATTTTTATGAACAGGAGCGTTTGCTGTGGGCGAGACTGACATGTCCTATTCGTTGATTCGTCAGCAACATGTGCCGAACTGCATCGCTTCTATTAATGCAGAGGAAGCACCAACTCATCACAGCCCACCAAATCTCATCCAACGGCCAGCCATTACGACTACTACTTTGCCGCATTCAAGTTGTAACAAGTGTCATTACACTATAGTAAAATAACAGTCTCACAAATTTTTTTAAAAAAAATTGAGACTTGTACTTTTAAATTTATTATAAGAAATAATTTTAAAAATATTTATATATTATTAAATTTGATTTACTTTATATAAATCTTTAGTCAAATATAAGTTGATCAAACTAGATGTAAACTTGTTATGAGATGAAGTATTGTTTATCGAGTGGTTTTATCGGTTTTCGACCGATTGCTTAGGTTTTATTACTTTTCGAGTTTCAAATTTTGAAACTTATTGATTTTATCTGTTTACTTTCAGTTTTACCAGTTTATGATTTTTTTTAAAATTTACATTTTTTTACAATTTTTTTAAAATTGGTCGAAGATTAGATTAGAACATGCCAATTTCAATAAAAACCGTGAAAACTGATATAGCGATGAAAGTACTTTTCATGTAAAATCTAATCATATGATTCTCCTACAGATTCCAACATACTGTACACGTATCATGAGTAATCTTCGCGTCCAAGTATAATTCTCAGCTCCTGACACTCGATTCCCTGCAGGACGATGCGGCAGATTATCCAAGACCGGCCGTCTGCTCATGTGCTGGTGGGCGTTCACTGGGTTGACCCACATACTCATCGAGGGGCCCTTCGTCTTCACCCCTCATTTCTTCAGGAAGGAAAAACCCAATTTCTTCGATGAAGTTTGTGAGTTCTCGATGTCGCTGCCATCGCGAGCAGGCACACTATGGCTGAACTGAAATGGTAATTATGGGAGTGATTGGGCTCTGTCCTTTTTTCAAGGAAAGAGTACAGCAAAGGTGACTCTAGGTATGTTGCCAGGGATGCCGCAACTGTGACGGTTGAAGGGATTACCGCTGTATTGGAAGGGCCTGCATCGCTTCTTGCAGCTTATGTCTTCTCATCGTTGGGTTAATGTCTTTCTGAATGTGCACTCCATTTCTTTATATGTCCTTTCTAAGTCAATTATCTGATATTGGTTAAGTATCAGTCAGATTTCAGACAATCAGGATACCATATTACCATGCTGTAAATAAGGCACAACGAAAATGATTAGTTCAGTAGGATGTTTCATGTCTGATCATCACCTTCCTGTCGAGAAGCAGGAAACAAAAAAAAAATGTAACATTTAGGAACAGAATAAATTGTGAACATTTGGCTAGATGTATCCGTAGGTGTTATTGACTAGTTTGACCTGAAGAAGCCTGATGAAGATTTCAGTCGAATTCAGAAGGGGTTATCATGACCATTGGCCATTGCAAGAACCAGTTTTTTACGGAAAAGCTGTTGTGCTTACTGCCAGTGCGCTTTTAGAAGTTCTGCATTTAACTTACAAGCTTTATAGAGTTAATCTGTATCATTATCTATTATATTTAATTTTATCAATCCATCTCCACTGTTATTTTCCAGCGACAATATTTCGGTTTAACAGACTTATATTAGATGTATACACAAAGGTTGGTTCCACCTATGACTGTTTTTCATGGATCAATCGATGCAACCGCAAAGCATATCAAAATGATTATACCAGCTTCCTGAATGCTAGTGTGTTATTTCTAGTGATCGTATTGCACATGTTTGGGGAATGTCATCTTGGCCATCGTTCTAGGGAAGGTAACTGTGGTGCTGTACAAATGGGAAACTCCTTTTCGTACAGTGTACTAAGAATGTATCCAAATTCAGAGCATGTATGACAAGTTATATTAGTTAGTAGGCAGTGCACAACCTATCTGATTGTGTGACTTTAGATTCATTTTATAGATTTTATTTTATCTCACTACACATTTGCTGCTTGCAGCTACGCTGTTGCATCCCGGAAGTCCTACAGCCATGTACTCCAGTTTGCTGTCTGTTTGGGCCAGCTCTACGGATGCCTGGTTTACTTCATTACCGCCTACTTGGATGGATTCAACTTCTGGGCAAGTCCATTCTACTTCTGGGCATATTTCATTGGCGCAAACAGCTCCTGGGTTGTGATTCCAACACTTATTGCCATAAGGTCCTGGAACAAGATATGCGCAGCTTTTCAAGTTGAAAAGGTGAAGACAAGATAAAAGCTCCCTTGCTCTCTGCTTAATGGGAACTTGTATTGTGGACAAGATCATTTGTTCTCAACATTAATTTTTTGTTTCTTATGTGCGATTGTAATTGCTTGTCTGTTTCACTCAAACAAAGTCTTGAGTGCATGAAAATTTATTTTTTTGTCCCCATTACAGGTTTGATTCTTGACATAAACTCGTTGCCATTATGATGAAATGCCTCATAGGTTTTGTACAGTACTTTCCACAAGAATCTGCCTTATACTACAATTATGATTGTTACCTTGATGATTTTGTCCATGCATCTATTACTGTCAAGAAAGGTCTTTTTTTCCCTTGCACAGTTGAGATGATATAACACATGATTTCAGTTTATGTCAACTTATAATATGGCTTATTATTGTTCATCTGTAATAAAACATTGCAATTTTTAGCTGTTACTACTCAATATATGTTACTACTATCTCAAATGTAATTGATTGTTCGAATTATAAAAGTGTAACATCTGTCTCAGTTAATACTGTCTCAAACGAAAGTAAGTGAATATCATTTGGGTGATGGGCAGATGCAGATGTAAACAAAATAGGAATAACAAAAAATTCATGTTGGAAAAGGTCAGAGGCAGCAAATACTCTCTGATGGTTGTTCAGAAAACCCCAACTCCATAACCAATGCAAAAGTAACAAGTTTGACGACACAGAACAAGATGAAACTCTTGCCGCATCCACATTTGATGGCACTGAAACAGTTGGCAATTGCATACCCTATCAGTCATCAGCCACTACGTATCTGAACTCACATTTACAGACGTTATACAAATTCATCAGCACATCACGTACCAAATTTTCAACTGATGGCCAATACATCTGCGCAATAAACTATGCAGTTTGAGAAAATACAAAATAAACGTGCACTCCTTGGTCTCATATGTATGTATCCTGTTGGTAGCTCCATATGCCTCCTTGTGCATTAATCATCATTGCCCTTAGTGGTTTGTCGAATCTAGGCAATTCAAAGGTTGGCAATTGAACAAAATTGAGCATGTTTACTCTGCTTCAACTATAGGCTGTTACATCTGATGAAAATTGAGCATCTCAAATATCAGGAACTGAACTTATTCCAAATTATTCAATCATGATTTGTTCCTATAAACAGGCAACTAAAGAAAAACCTCAAAAGAGGCAATACAAAAATGCCAGGCCGTAATGGCACAAAACATCAGGCCTCACCAATCTAGATTGGTATTCTACCACTCCCTCTTGGAATATCTTCATTAGTCAGAACCAATTCATACTATACGAAGTGAATCATGGAGCACAGATTCAGATGCAGGCTAGACCCTGCAGCGTGCAGTTAGATCAGTCATTTCCCTGGCATAGAACTTGCTTCCCCAATTCAGCACTCTAGCTCAGATAACAAAATTGTCTCAACGCCACCGCCGATTAATGGACAAAAGAATAAAAGAACTGCAGTCATCCTCAAAGTACAAGAGCTGCCTTGTCTGGAGTAACATGATGCAGAATAGTGGCAATCAAAGGCTCATAATGGTCCGCGCCGGCACCACACCATGCTGCAATTGAAGAATTGTAGAGCCTTAAGAGTGATGCACCACAGGAAAAAAAACGCAGGAATAAAGACGGATGTATGTTTTGAATTCTGTAAACTGATTTTCAGAGGAAAGTAGAGCAAGATTCATAATCTGCAACGCACCAGTTCCCTTCATGAATAGAAAAATCGGTGGTCCACATATTTCTCCTCTAGGACGGTGCGGAAGGAAGAACAAACAGTTGTCCTCGTCAACCATTGCATCCGATCCATGAGCTTGCACCTATGAATGTCAAACAGAACTTCCCAATCAGATTGCACAGTTCTGATGAGGCATCATTGGGCAAACATATCATATGTATATATACTCATGACTTAACCACATAAACTTCTCTCTTGAACTCTGTTGCCAGGCACTCGACTGCAATATCATCACCAAATGCAGCTGCTCGACCATCCCTGTTCTCATCGATTGTCAGTAAGCCCTCCTCTGTGTATTGCAGGCTGATTATGTCATGCTCATCCTCTGAATAACCAGAAATGGACATGTAATTCGCCCAACTGTCTCCATTGTTTACAGCGATACACCTCTCCGTGTAGATAGTTTCTGCCGCAATTCCCCTGCAAAAAATTGAACAGCATAAATAAACTTGATATCGGAACGTAAATTCCCACCCACTGCCAGTTACCATGATTATACCAAGTACAGAACACCTAAACTGATTAGTTCAATACTACCTGAGATTCTGTGACTAAGATGTACTACAAATGTAACCTTTGCACCGGGGTAAAACATGTTGGGATTAAATGGGCTATTGGAATTGAAGGGGGCAGCAGTATCTGCCTGGCAGATGGATACTTTGTCCAAGTTGCTTTGACAATTTGAGACTTGAAATGTTGGCCTTGTGTGAATGATATGTGGGACCATCATTGTCTGTGATTTGTGGTGCCCGTGGCAAATTTGCAAAGCATTGTTTCCATTGGAAAAAATCCCAAAGTCTCCATTACATTGGCATTCATGTCACATCACATAAAAGGATTCCATACTTCATTGACCATTTTTATCAAGAATACAATACTAGGACAACTCGCACAGTCGTGAGGCGATGTCCTGCATCTCCAGGATGCCAAGACCGCATCAATCGGTGACGGTGACTGTGAATTTGTAACATCGGAAAGAGCTGAAGACCCATAAATGGATTGCTAAAATGTAAATTAGCTGGCATAACAATATTTTCATCTCAAGAACAAGTACTCATATTTAAGTGGGAAAACTAGATTCCTTTTTTCTGTCACGAAGACAAAATAGAATTCTTTTCTTTCACGAAGGCGAGAAAGCGACATTGTACACGCGTCTGCTTAGAATACGAGTCTAAAGGGCGAAATAATCAGCAATTAAATAGTAAACGTGAGTCTTTAGATCTTGACAAGTCGGAAAGAATCAAAGATTTGAGCTTGAGAAACAGAGCCAAGATCTGTTACCTCTGGATGCCGATATCGACGAGCTCCCGGATGGCGGCGTCGAGCGCGTCCCGCTGGTTCTTGCGCGCGAGAACCTTGACCTCCTGCACGACGTGGACGCCCCACCCGACCTTGACATCCGGCGCGTAGAGGTGCCTCACGGCGGCGTCAACGGCGGCCCTGTCTTCGCCTCCGGCCGCGGCGTAGACCTCGGCGAACCGGCGCACGGCGAGGTGCCTGAGCTCGCGCGCGCTGACTTTCGCGGCGGCGGCCGTCCGGGCCGCGGTGAAGAGGCAGTTGCCGTCGGACTCGACCTCCCCGCCGTGGTCGAGGCGGAAGACCAGCGGCGCCAGCGAGGCCTCGCCCGGCGCGGGCGAGGGCTTCCACGCGACGCCGCGCTCCCAGATCCAGTTGAGCCGGCGCCGCTGCTGGTCCTCGAGCGCCCAGACGGCGTCCCACCCGGTGGGCGCGGACCAGGAGAGGAGCGGCGGCGTCGGGGGATTCGGCGCGTGGGACGGCGCCAGGGCCTCGGTGACGGCGGCGGCGGACGGGTTGCAGAGGAGCTTGCCCATTGCCGCGTCGGGTACTCGGGGTAGGGTTTTCTCGCCGCTCGCTTTCCTCGCTGCTTCTCTCGCCTGGCTGCTCCTCGGTAGGTGGTGCGCTGTGATTTTCTCTCGGTTTCTTTGTGGGCTCAAGCATTCAAGCGGGACGCCACGGACGACCGGACGGGGAAAATGGTGGACGTGGCGGCGCGAGGGGAAGGGTAATATAGCCGTCGGGTCGGGGAATCCGGGTCCGTTGGGGAAGAGGGAGACCGCCCCCCGGGGGCCTGGTTGGAGGGGGGTGGGGGTAGGTGGACACGTGGAGGGCAGAGAGTGGTCACGGTGATTGTGCTGCCGGCGCCACGGTAGAAGTGACCGTTGCTGGCTGATCTGGTTTCGTAAGTCGTAACGTGGGAGCCAGCTGGACCGCGAATATTATTTGCGCAATCGGTCTCTCTTATTTTGGAAAATCACTAGCTGCTAGTTCTCCTCCCATCGCATTTTTTTATGGACCTCCTATGATATATTGACATTGCAGTAATTGTTTCCGCCATGCTTTTTATTTTTGCCATGTGATCGGTGGAAGTATATTTTTTATAATAGAAAAGGTAAAAGGACAGCTTTTAAAGTGAGACATTTGTTTAAATGGGATGACATCTATAAACTAGAACATCGGAAGATGACTTTGTTTTGACAGGACATATGGCTGATCAATGTGCCACTTTGGATCTCTTTTCTTAAACTCTTTCAGATTTGTGAGGGACCCAACATCAAAGTGGCTGATTACCTCAAATATCACTGGAACATCTCTTTTAGAAGGATGTTGGGCTTTTCAAGCGTCTGATGGTCCTGTGTCGGATATATTTGAACTGTAATGAGCTGGAGTGCTTGCGTGTGTTGAATCTGTAAGCACGTGTGAGTGCTTGCTTGCGGATAACAAATATATGCATTATGAGCTCACACCACAACACGCACTCATTCACACCACCACACGTGCACAACCAAACCTACAATTACTAAGCGATTACACTTTTACATATCAGTTGATTGAGTATATCACAAACTGAACAAACCCACTGGAAGTGTGTAATTTTTTAGATAGCAATCTCTATCAAAATCATGTATCTGTACCTGTTCTATGCACATTGTCACTATCTATCTGTAAAAGGAGGAGCCAAACTATCCACCATTCTATTTCCGGGACACTGAGCAGAACAGATGTGACTCCAATGAGTGGTAACGAGCCCTCCACGACCTAATGTGAGAGTTGCTGCAATTCTGCAATTATTCGAGCTATTGAAGAGACCAAAATAAAAGGATGTTACTTCTCTAACAATGTGTGTTTGACGTTATCTTCTACTGGTGCCGGAACATTCTTCAATTCTGGGTACCGCAGATCGTCATCCGCTGAAATTATATAATCAGTCGATATTTTAAGCATTTGGTTACATTAAGACCAATTAATGGTACACAGTTTATGTGAAACATTTTTAATCTAGGTAATTATTAATCAATATTTTTTTAAGTAACTTACTCCCGTTGGTTCAATTTCTTTTAACGTCAGATTATTCAAAGTTATACTAACTAACGCTAATAATTTAAATCCGGAGGGAGTAACTACAAACACGGAACAACAAACTAGCTGGAGAAGCTCCGACCTAAGCTGATTTGAGGTCCTCCTCACCTGGCGTCCCGTGTTCGAGGATCACGACGTCGATGTCGTCGTTGCCGATGGGCAGGTCGATGAGCAGCGGGCTTAGCTGTCCGTAGAGGCCTGCCCGGACGCAGAGAGTGGTGCGTGCCACGTCCCTGCTCACGCCCATGCAACACGCCAGCGTGAGCCGCAGATGCATCAGGTTGTTGGTGTAGAGCGTCATCGTCCGCCAGTCTTCGTCGTCTACGTTGCCGTCGGCGTCGCCGCGGGCGTACCGGATCGTCCGAGCCACCTTGCTCTCGGTCGGCGGAGGGCGGCGCTGATGCGTCAGCTGCCCATCGCGAATCGCCATACAAATGCATGCAGCAGCTCGTCAGAAACCGATGCTTTGCGGTGCCGTTCAGTACACGTCAGGATCGGAAGCTCGGAATCATCATCGTCATTCGTCAATCACCTGGTAAGTTGGCTCGAGGATGCAGGGGCGCGTCATCCGGATGGGCACGCTCTCAATGTCCCACTGCATCATCGTGCTGCCGTTATCCCCGGCGGCGGTGACGGCGCGCCGCCACCGGAGGTACCTCCCGTTGGCCCGGAGGTACCTTTCCGAGCCGCTCCGTACGACGAACGCGCTCCGCCTGCGGACGGCCACCCACAGCATGCCCGGCGGCGGCGCGCTGCAGCACAGGTCGGCCTGCGCGGCGGCGACGCCGTGCGACGGCCCGGTGCCGGCCTCCTGGTCCGTGGCGAGGAGGTAGCGGCCGTAGGCGCCGCGGAGGAGGACGTAGGGCCCGTCGGGCCCACCAGCCACGTGCTCCACGGCCCACACCGCGTTGTGCACGCCGCGCTGCCCGGAGAGGCAGACCTCCCGGCCGTCCACGTCCGCGGCGAGGTACTTGCTGCGGCGCGCGCAGCAGCGCAGGCGTACGAAGCGTGTGCCGTTGTCGAAGACCTCCATTGCGAGACGATCCTCGTGGTCTGCGCGTCCATGTCGATCAACGCGCGCGCCCAGATTTCTTCCGGTGGTTCGCGCATGCAGCTATAGTCGGCTATATTTAGAAGCCGCATGTATTGGAGTCTTCGCAAGGAACATCGCTCCAAAATTTTCTCTACCTGCAAAATTCCCGGCCGGGCCATTTGGACAGTAACCGAAAAAAAAACATACTATTCTAGTAGAAATTTATTTCTAACTTTTGTTAATTGATGGTTTGATCAATAATTTTTATAAATTCGATTAAAATTAAAAATCTAGTTTTTATATTTTTAAATTCATCAAAAAAATAATTTCATAATATATAATTTATATTAATAAAATTAATTAAATTTATCAAAATCATTGATCAAAATAGTAAGTAAACAAAACCTAAAAATAAGTTTCTATTGAGACGAAGGAACTAATTCCATTATTCTTCGCCCATCATCGATATGATTCAGACAGTTTTATTTCAAACAGATTATTATTCCTGATGGTTAGCTAATCGACGCCGGGGTCCATGGAGGACTGGATGTTTGGGACGTACGACTACCACTCGAGCTCCTGGAAAATGGTGATCCTCTGCTTCTGCCCCTTGGAGTCGCCGACGGTGGTGGTGACCGGGTGGATGAAGGTGATCTCGGTGGCTAGGCACCGGTATGACAGCAGTACACCACGCCGGCGTCTTTCTTCACCAGGAACTCCACGCAAATTCAGGTTATCGTTGCTTCTGATTGTCAAAACTTGGTTAACAAGATAAACTCATAGGCGAAGGATCGATCTCATGTTACAGTAATTATTCAAAATATCAAAAACTTAATCAAAGAATATCTTTGTGTTTCAGTTTTTTATGTTAGTAGAAAATATAATGAGACAGCTCATGTGTTAGCTAAAACAACTAAAAAGTTTGATGGTGCAGTTTGGTATAATGAGCCTTCAAAGATAATCCAGACCATAATTTGTAACGAATTAATTTGAAAGCTGTCTTTAAAAATAAAAAAAAACTCCACGCAAAGGCCGACGCCGCTGTCCATCTCCAGACTCCACCTCCATTAGCCAACCTTCGCCGTTCACGCGACATCGCGTCTGTCCGTCAATCGGAGTGGTTCGTAACTTGATGGGCCGGGCGGGCTGGATACTCGTGTCCTAACCTGTGGGCCGGATAGCAACCAACCGCACGTACCTGGATGCATGGGCCATACTGGGCCCTTGTGACCTAGCTTTTGGGCCACATTAAAAAAACTAACCGCACACGTGCGTGCATGGCATCGATGCGCGAAAAGGCTATAAAGCTCGGAGGTAGATAAACCCGCCCTCCCTCCCTGCCATGGTCGGCACAAGATATCAAGAGCAGAGCCAGCTAAGCCGACCGACTCGGACGGTGTCATCTTGCTTCGACGCCGCTCGTGAACTTTGCCAGCGCTGTGGCAAGTGAACTTGTGCAGTTGTGCTCGTCACTCACAGTGCGGCGTGCCGTCCAGTACAGTCCGCGCAGTGTGCAGCATGCTACACCAATGTCGGCCGGCCGTTAAATGTTTCCTAATGAGGCGTTGCCGCGTTGGTGCTGGAGGAAGAAGAGGAAGAAATCGAGATCTTTAGCGGGCGATGATTTGCAGAGCTGACACAGTCGTGTCCTGTGTCCACGCCGACACGCACACGACAAGACGCGGGCAAAGGTCGGTCACTCACTCGGGGGAGGGCCAGCCGAGTCACAGGCGCTTGGACGCATCCATGGCCGCCGAAACCAAGAGTGGAAGCGGCGCGGATGCCGCCAGACGACGCCAGCCCACGCCCTCGTGGTCCGCCTTCTTTCTGCTGAGATCGTACCGCGTACGCGCACGACACGCCACCCGCCGTTTCGTCGAGTGCAGCGAGCCGCCATGGCAGTGAGATCGCCGTCGGCTTGGCACTTCCTCCCGGTCGTCGCCCTCGCCGTCCTCGTCCTCGCGGCCAGCGGGAACGCCGCGGTGGCGGGGAGCGAGGGCGGCGCCAAGCCCAGTCCGATAAAGAACGTGGTGGTGCTGGCGCTGGAGAACCGGTCGTTCGACCACATGTTCGGGTGGATGCGGCGTCTGCTGGGGCTCCCCGTCGACGGGCTCACGGGCGCCGAGTGCAACCCGAACGCCAGCGCGGGGGGCAACAACTCCACGACGTCCACGATCTGCGTGACCGCGGACGCCGACCTCGTCGTCCCCGACGACCCGGGCCACTCGTTCGAGGACGTCCTCGAGCAGGTGTTCGGCAACATCTCCGCAGCGGCGGCGCAGCCCTCGATGTCGGGGTTCGTGCGCAGCGCGCTCTCCGTCAACGCGCTGCTCTCCTCCGCCGTGATGCGCGCGTTCCGCCCGTCCCTGCTCCCGGCCTTCTCCGCGCTGGCGCCGTCCTTCGCCGTCTTCGACCGCTGGTTCTCGTCCATCCCGGGGCCCACGCAGCCGAACCGGCTGTTCCTCTACTCCGCCACGTCCCGCGGCGCCGTCGCGCACGACAAGCTCGACCTCCTCCGTGGCTACCCGCAGCGCACCATCTTCGACTCGCTCGCCGCCGACGGCCGCGACTTCAAGGTGTACTTCAAGACCATCCCGACCGTGCTCTTCTACCGCCGCCTCCGCGCGCTCCGCTACGCCGCGCGCAGCTTCCACCGCTACGACTACGCGTTCCGGGACCACGCGCGGCGCGGCGTGCTCCCGGCGTTATCCGTCATCGAGCCCAGGTACTTCGACCTCACGGGCGCCCCCGCGGACGACGACCACCCGGCGCACGACGTCGCGAACGGGCAGAGACTCGTGAAGGACGTGTACGAGGCGCTGCGGGCCAGCCCGCAGTGGAACCAGTCGCTGCTCATCATCACCTACGACGAGCACGGCGGGTTCTACGACCACGTGGCCACGCCCACCGCCGGCGTACCCAACCCGGACGGCATGAGAGGCCCGCCGCCATTCTTCTTCAAGTTCGACCGCCTCGGCGTCAGGGTGCCAACCATCATGGTCTCGCCGTGGATCAAGAAGGGCACCGTCGTCGGACGCGCCGACGGGCCCACCGCCACCTCCGAGTTCGAGCACTCCTCCATCCCCGCCACGCTCAAGAAGATCTTCAACCTCTCGTCGGATTTCCTGACCAGGAGGGACGCGTGGGCTGGCACATTCGAGCATATCTTCACCGAGCTCGATCAGCCAAGAACAGACTGCCCAGGTCTGATCTGACATCTCACATTCGATTGAACAAATCATACTCCTGGATTAGAATGTCGACTAATTCCAATCCCCCTTCACTATTTCAGAGACACTACCAGAAATCCCATTCGAGAGACCAACCCCAGCGAAAGAAAACGGCTGGCTCTCGGACTTCCAACGCGAGCTCGTCGAGCTCGCGAGCTTCTTGAACGGCGACTACATGCTCACGAGTCTCGCGCAGGAGACCCAGCAGAAGAAGATGACCGTGAAGCAGGCCGACGCGTACGTCCGACGCGCCATCACTAGCTTCCTGCAGGCGAGCAAGCAGGCGAAACGGCTGGGCGCGAACGAGTCTGCGATCGTCACCATGAGATCGTCCCTGACAAGTGCTAAGAGCTCCAGCTCAAGCCCGTGACGGGAGCTGCTTAAGTGCTTATACAGATAGTTAACACAGTACATATTTCCTCTGAAATATATTAGTAGTAGAACAGAATAGTGGAGCCTTTCTATGTTGAGCAAAAGAAATGTAGATTAAACTGTTTTGCTTAATGTTCAGAGAAATTTTGTCATGGAGGAACATGGAGTATGACGGTGAATCGCTAATCGTGACCTTTTGTTTTAGGTAGGATGGGAGATCGGAATTTATATTGTATTCCCATGTGCATCTTTGACCGCATGGATCCGATCTGAAATGCTCACGTTGGAGATGTGAGGTTGGTCTGTCCGGTTCCCAATCGGGATCATGTTTTAGACCTCCTTTGAAACATAGTAGTATTTTTTAATAATTATACAAAAAATTCACATTAATTAGTTCTTCAATTTCACAAATTTACATGCGACCCAAACGAAGCTTCAGAGCATCTACAATAGTTTTCTAAATTAAGTTTCTAAATATAAATTTAGGAAAGAATTAAAAAAAACACCTCTCAACCATTTTCTAAACGAGGTTGCTAAATATAAGAACTTCCAAAATTGATCTGAACTCCCACATTTTCCACCCAGAAATTTCATGGTGTATACATTAGGACAAAGCAGCCAGCCCAATGGGCTTTTGACATCTCAAGGAAGTAAGGAACGTCTAGTTTTCAGGCGCAATTTTAGCGGAGCCCAACTAGCTGGGTTCAGTCATTTCAGTAGTTGTTCACTGCGCTTGCTCTCTGACCTTTCTTGATTTTGAGGGCTCATCCCGATGCTCCCAGGTTTGTCGAGGAGCTAACTA
>BCLF01000043.1:710378-742993 GCA_001602275.1 Zoysia japonica
GGGCCCGGCTGGAGCCTTGCCCCTAGGCTCGGGGCTGTCAGTGCATCCCGGGGGCGGCCGAGCTTGGCCGGCGACGTCCGCTGGAGGGCGCAGGGATAGGTTGGCACCCGGCGGCGTGTTGCCGGGAGTTGCCGGCTCCGCGCTTTTCGGGGCGTGGAGAGTGAAGCACTCCCTCGACGGGTCGTGCTCCAAAATAAGATGGCTCCGGGGCCACCAGCGAGGGCGCCTTCCACGCGAAGCCTGGAGGCAGAGATTGCCGCCTTCGTCCGCGACGAAGTCCAGGCTCCCGAAACGGAAGGTCTGCCCAGAGGCGAAGGCGGGGGCTTGCCACGATCGACCGTCTCTAGAGACAGTGACCGTGGCGTCTTCGAAGCGGAGGTGAGAGATCGAAACGTTCCCTACCACGAAGTATGGGGCCATCGAGAAACCGAAACGAAAGCACACCAAAGGAGATGCCTACGCCCCTTCCTGGCGCGCCAACTGTCGGCGTTCTGACCACCGGCACAGTAAATATACGATCGTGAGGGATGGTATGCCTTCGGATTCGATATGGCCTAATCTGAGGTAGACTCAAGGGGATTTTTTGCCTGGTTCGGGCCACCCGAATGGTGTAACACCCTACGTTCAGGGAGCGGATTATCTCAAGGATAATGTTACAAGACGGGGGGCCTCTCTTCGCGGGAGGACCCTGGGTGTGGGAAAATCGGGGTGTGTTTGGTGTGGTGTTCCACTCTCTTCTTTATCGCTCCCCGGGCCTCCCTTTTTATAGGGAGAGCCCTGAGGTTACATGCAATGGGTCCTACGTAATCCTGTCGTCTCGCCGACAGGTGGACCCGTCCGTCGTTGTCGACGTCACTTCGTTCCGTCCAGGCGCGGTCATGACCCGTCGCGTCGGGCATGTCGGCGGGTACCGTGGTACCTGTCCGGCGCTACTGTGCTAGCTACAGTGCTGTCCCATCGTGTCTGGCAGTCGTCGCAGCTTTCTGCTGGAGTGTCGCCGTGGTGAATCTCGTCTTGTCTCGTCGGGACGGATGGCAGCTGGTTCTCGGAGTAAATGCACTATAACGCGGTACCTGCCTCCTGAGAGTCGCTCCCGGGTGTTATCCTCAGAGCCCGGGGTCTTCGCGCCCTTGCGCGGCCATGGGATAGCCGTCGTAGGTCGTCGCGGAGGGGTCGGAGCCCGTGTCATCCGACCCCCGATTTTCTCATGTTAGAGCGATCTAACCTAATCCGGGGTACGTGATCCCGACAGATCTCTTCGAAAAGGCTCCAAACGGCACCGTCGACGACAGCGAGAAGAGTGAATCGCCTCACCACCGGCCGCGCTGCTGAGGTGGTTGTGGCCGTGCGGGAGGGGGCAGGTCGCGGACTCGTGGAGTAGATGCACCGAAGGGCCGGGGCCGGGGCCGGGGCCGGGCGAACCGACGTCTCAACCAACCTCCCTCGGCGCAGAAAGCGTGCGCGTCATTGTTCGTCGTAGCACTACCAGAAAGTTTCCAATAGATACAGTTTCTTTTAAAAAGTTTCCAATATAGAAATACTACTAGTAATGCTCCGCGAGAAAGGCGTCTGGAACGAGAGAATCCATTGGAGCAGCTCGCTTTTATACGCGCGCCAGAGCTCCAACTCTTGGGCGCCTGCTGCTACTCCATCGGCACAACAATTAGCCGACTGATCCCGGCAACGAGTCCTAAATCATCAACAACAAAAAAAAAAAGAAAAGAAAAAAAAAGAAGGCAAAACGAGAGAAGAAACAAGAGGGAATTAGCTGGAGCAATGGCGGACTGGGGTCCCGTGGTGGTGGCGACGGTCATGTTCGTGCTGCTTTCGCCGGGGCTGCTGCTGCAGGTGCCGGGGACGGGCGGCCGCCTCGTGGAGTTCGGCAACCTGCATACCAGCGCCGCCTCCATCTTCGTCCACGCCATCGTCTTCTTCGCACTCGCAGCCATCTTCTTCGTCGCCATCGGTGTGCACATCACCGTTAGCCCATGACCTCATCCTTCTAGTAGTGAATCATTTTGGATTTGGGTGTGCGACGAGTTGCTAAAAATAGCAAATATGTATATTGCTCATTGATGTATGGACATGCCGTTTTCCTTGCTCCTAAGCAAATATTTGTTTCCAATGTTTGAAAACCATACAAGATCAAGTACTTCACTGAGAAGAACCACACCTGGCACCGGCTAGGTTGATGGAATTAAGATAAGCCGAACCACGACACAAAGGAACAGATTACAATTTGAGAAACTTGCATCTACATACCAGCATTCCATATCTTCCTCCTGATATCTAGCACAACCACTATCCCTGTAACTTACAGTATTTGTTAATCGAACCAGCATCACAACGAATTGCATTCACCGGATTGCAGTATGACAACGTAAGGTACCAATTCACAAAAGAGGCAAACACTATGTAATGCACATCAGTCCGCCAGAAAATCTACAGGTCAGGTCTCCATCTTTCATGCCTTCATACACCTGCGTTTTCTGAAGCTGCTGCTTGAAGGAGATGAGCCAATGTTGTCCTCTTTGACTTCGCTGCTGTGAGGAGATGAACACAGATTTTCCTCCACATATTGCGTAAATCTGACCCTCGGTCCCTGAGTTCAAGCGAAACAGTTAGCTTCCATGCATCAGCTCTCATGTGCTTACCCCAGTCAGGTCAGGTAAAACTAAAAGGAGATTCAGTTTCAGGGGAGGGTAAGTACTCACGGGGATTCTGCAGTGCGAATTGAGGTCCACGAACATTTGATGACAACGGTCTCTTGCTACCTCCTCCACCCGCAAGGCCCGATGGCAGGCTGCTTGTACTGATTCTCGCTGCAATTCCAAAGAAAGAACAGTTTGTGAATTTGGCTATTCATTGAATGCATCAAAGCTAAGCTGCAATGCAAAGAATTGTTCATGATGCTTCCAGTTGTATGCAAAAACTATAGGTCATTGGACCCCAAGTTTGAACACGCAGCACTATTTTCTATGTGAAAAAAAGGGAGTACATATATGTACATAACAGTTTTTATATTGTGCTTACTTGAGCAGCAGGCTTCTCCACCAGACTCCTAAGATTTGCCATCTCCCTCAGTAAGTTCCCTATAATATCATCTGCTTCTTGCATCTGCTTCCTAGAGAACTCGAAAGCTCTGTTAGCATGCAGACGATATGTACTGCAGTCCAAGCACATGCAAATACCCTTGCACCCCCTTGTATGCCTCTTAAGAATTCCTTTCCTTGGAGAAAGCTTCTTAGGAGAAGGACCACATTTTCCAAAAGAAAGGGCTTCTGATGGCTTTAGTATGCCTACTTTCCTCGATACTGATTCAGTAAGAGAAACTGAACCAGACATTTCCTCCATTGATAACAATCCGTCAACACCACAAGGGTCAGAAGGTCTAGAAATCAATACTGTATCAAGATGCGGATCATCCACAGTTCCCTGATGCTCTAGCGAAATTGATGTTAGCAATGTCTTGGTAGAACTACCAAAACCAACATCACGACATCCCAAAACTGAGCTTTGACACTGCGGTACTTGGGGGAATTCAGCAGTGTCTTCCACTTGTGCAGTTAACAACTCCTTTGTTTCACGGAGCTGAGGCTTCTCTTTGATATGAAATTCAGCCTTGTCTGAAGCTAAGGTGTTTCCCTCTTCTGTATCTGAAGTTGTTGATTGTTCTGTAGTCATTTTCCCTTCTGGTGTACTGTTTTCCAGATAAGAACCTTCTGAAATAGCAGGCTCAAGACCAAAGCTTCCATCTGATTTTAGTGCTTTATCTTGTACAATTGTTATGTCTACATCACTGGTGTGTTCCTCAGTAGAGTCTTCTGAGACAGGAAGCTGATACTGTCCACCAGCCAGGAAATCAATTCCATCTGTCTTTGATTCACCCTCATATGAAGATAGTGGGTCTTGATTTAAGGTGCACGTTTCTTGTCGAATTACATTATGCACTTCAGCTGCACTGTATTCTGGAGAAGAGGCCTTTGGAACAGCAGACTGAAGCTGTTGGTTGTAAGGAACATAACTCCCATCTGTATTAGATGCCTTTTCTTCTTCCATATTTTCAATTGATGCAATTCTGAATTCATTAGACGAATCTTTTGAGGCAGGGAGATGATGCTTTTCACTGGTCAAAACTGCAGACTGATCGGGTGCTATTGGTGTTTCCTCTGCTACTCTACGAAATTTGACCCTTCCGCCTTCCTGATAAAAAATTTCTGAGACAGCAAGGCAAATAGCAAAAGATAAGAAAATCTAATCCGAAAAAGAGATGTACACTAGTCATAATCAGCTGAACACCAGCAGTCATCTTACCATTCTCCATGAGAAATGGCAGCATCCTTTTGTAGCTAAACGAGCTCCGATGATGAACAATCCTTGACCTTGCGCATCGGTTAAGCCACTGAAACATACAGTGACACACATATAATCACTATAGATATTAACGAGGAAATAAAGTGAATCAATCTGAACAGATCTGATGGACCACTGACAGAAGATGTGATATCAAACTCACCGGCTTGCTGCCCGCAAGGCCACGAGGGAAAGTAGTGGTTTCTTCCCCAACACTGTCGCAGCCATGCTTCGTCTCGGGCCCTCCTTCAGTCTTCATAACCACCAGTTCTGCAGGCTCCATATCAGAGTCGCGGTAACCCTCACCAACGGACTCATCAATCAACCGACTACGAGATCTCTTGAGCCCTCTTTCTGAGTTGACAGTAGTGTGCTCCGACGGCATGCCCATGCAGTTTGAGTCATCTGAACCACCCAAACATAAACCAGCACGCGCAGAAGACGGCTTATGAGTTAAGAACAGGAAATGCGATCTGGGGCCATAAGGAAAAATGGTAGGCCGAAGATAACGTTACCGTTCTTGGCCATCTGGTTGAGGAAGGGCAGCAGCCGTCGGTAGCCGAACGAGCAGAGGTTGCGCACGAGCTCGGTGCGAAGGAGCACCTGATCGTTTCACCGGCAATTCGGAAAACCAATGCGAATAAGAGGGCGGAACAATGGAAATGCAAGGTCATGCAAGAGGCACCACACAGATAAGGAAAACTCACCGGCTTCCGCTCCGGATCTTCAGCCGCTGCCACCGATGACACGGCTTTCGGCGGTGTGCTCTCGACGGGTACGGGCTTCGCCGCGCCGTCGGCGGCGCACTCGGTGGAGGAAGTGTCCAGGTAGGCGGAGACGGGCGGGACGACGCGGTGGATGCGGAGGTCCTTCACGCCGCCGCCACCGTCGATGCCGCTCTGGAGGAGAAGGGCCGCGTAGCGGCGGGTCATGGGGCCGCCGAGGCGCGCGGCGGCGGGGCTGGGTTGGCCCGGCATGGTGGTGGCTGCGTCGGCTCTCTCAGCTCGGGCGCCCGCGCTTACTTGTGGATTTTGGGAGGAGGAGGCGCGGGGACCGCGGGATAGAAGGAGGCGGCGGCGGTGGGGTTTGGCGCAAATCTGAGATCCTTTGGCGCCAAAAGAGGTGGGGGGCTGGGGGTTCGGCGGGACGGGTCAGCGGCCTGATAAGAGGAACGGAGGCTCCGACTCCGTTATAGTTTCCGCATATAGCCCCGACCGGTGGCCCAACCCACATCAACTGCGGCCCATCAGATAACAACATGCAAGTGCAAGGCTCCGTCGCATCTATATAATTACCACACACTAACTATCAAAACTAACATCACAACGAACCACATTATCTTTTTTCACCGTCCGATTATAGCCTTCTATTCATCTTAACCATTAACATTTATCTACCTCTTTATTTAACCTCCTCGCACCCGTATGGCACAAAAGAGTGTCGCCCTCTCCTCTCCCTGTGCCCACCAGATGTTAATAACCACCTCTTATAATTTTTTGTAATATATTTTTTGCTTCTCATTATTTTTTAAAATATTTTAATTTTTATTATAATCACTTATAAATTCTCGCGCAACGCGAGAATCTTTACTCGAGTACCAGGCCCAGCCAAGTCGTCTATTTGTTTGGTGATCTTGTCGAGTTGGGCCAGGTTCTAGCTGCCCAGCTGGCCCATGCTACGTTCTCAGGCTGCTCACGAGGCCCACACCGTGATGGAGGCGCCCCCTAACAGCATGGATAAGCCCACGGCTGTACTATTGAAGGTCATCACCTGATGATAGACAGAATAAAAAAAAATCACAAGAAACAAATTCAAGTTGAAATCAGAAGAAACACATCCACCACTGGCCTTTCCCCTCACCCTGTTCGCGTATGGTTGATGGCCTTGAATATTATGGCCGACAAAGACTAGCAGAAATGGAGCAGCAGGATGGATTAGAAATTTAGGAATTATATATATTTACAGGTTGACACGGATGGATAGCCTTACGTGTCACTAGTTTGACGGCTGCCCTTTCAGATCACTGGGGAGACGACTTTTTCACAAGCGTATATGAGTGCACAACAGAGAGGCGGAGGAAAAAGCAATGCATGCTGCCGTGGCGTGGACAAACATACCCAGCCTCTCTAGTCACAAAATCTCTATCCGGAAAGGTACATATGAACTACTCCTACAAGAAACACGAGACCCACTGCCGAGCCATCTTTCCACATCCCCATCGCCGTCAGCAAAGCAACGAGCGGTGCACAGTAAGCAGCGAACAGAGATTACTAACCAACAGCAATGGTTTCTGTCCACACCATTACCTGTGCTCGTAATCGTTCACTATATATGTCTCTGGATGACAGCGACTTGGAAAATCAGCATCTCCAATCTCCATCCTGCCGGTTTCTATGGTGCGTACAGAACATACTGACGCTGCAAACAGAACAGATAAGCCGAGAATATGAGCCAGGAAGAATGGAATTTGTGCTCAAAACTTGATTATAGAACTAAGTTCTTATTCTTTGCCTGTTCTTCGTAAGTATTTACATTGGACAGAACAGGATTCAGGAGTACTAACATAGTTGGGTCTATTTACATAAGAACTTTTGGGCATGGGATTTGGGCATCACTCAGCAGCCATAACCAGGTTCGGGTGTTTTTCAACCCTGGCAGATGCAACCGCTACACCTACAGGTGTACTAGTATTTGCCAAGTGTATTGGATACAAGGTTGCTGCAGTGTTTCCCACAGGCTCATCTTTGTTATGCAACTTAATACCTAATTGTGCGACCCAAAGACAGCCGCAACTGGACTATTGGTTCACACACTTGATAGTATAATAGCATTGGAAGGGTTACTTTCACAATTATTCAACTGACGATGACTCAGCCCTTCTTCTCCGCATCCTGGCACCCCAAGATAGGTTCTCTTCAGAATCTTTCGTCATGCTCCTCCTCTTCAGCTCTGCAACTTGGTCTTGCCAAGATCTTCGCCACCCAGATTTATCTTCCTGGTCCTATGGTTAAAAACGAATAGCGATGGTGAGAGGAACGCAAACAAAGCCCGACCGTTAAACTTGAATAATCCAATAATTAATGATGGCCCACATTTATACTTGTCATGGAAATTGTCAAATGTTAAGCTAAATGTTTCTACGTAACGACTAATTCTCTGGTGTGAGCTGATACAAACCATAAGTATCAGAACAGGAAATATAATCTTATCCTCAATTGTCAGCCTCACACGTACAACACGACTTTGCAAATTGTTGACCAGACAATAGTATGCATGACATACATGTAAGTGGATTTCCAATTCTTCTGAACGTAAGCAGCCATTGATTATCCATGCCCTATTGCATTTCTTTGTGCTTGGTCCAATTCCTATCCATTAAATATGTATGTCATAGTATTTTACTTCCTGTGTATGTAAAATACTGGTGAATTTCCACTTGCTCGTCAGTAGATCTACTTTTTCGGTAGTCAATTTTATCAGAAGCACCAAGAACAAAAAAGCAGATTCAAAAATCAATTTTCATTGCACGTCGTATACCATTACAGCTTTTCTGAAACAACTCCAATCACGCCTTAGTTCATCAGTGGCGCAATAATTTCCAGTTGATCCATTAACCAACTTAAGTTAGGCTGAAGCCACTAGTAAGTGCTATGTCAACATATGCAATTCGTGAGTGCCTAAAAGTGCACAGAACAGGCTCCAGCCTACCCAAAATTAAACTCTGAAGTCTAAACAGTGTCAAGCCTATCCAAATTACAGGGCTCTAGCTCTGTCGAACAAGATCTAGATCCTTTCTATTCAGAATCTAAAACTAAAAATGTCCACGGTCCTCATTAATGTTTACACCTTTTAGCAATCGGAGTAGCACGTAATGCAACAAGTTGTGCAATCTACGAAATCCAGAAAGTAAAAAAGGCAGAGAAATGGAGGATACAGTCCAGATAAAACCATAACCCACCTGGTGGTACGAGGCGCGGGCAGCGCTGCCGAAACGGGATCCGGAGAAGGCGAGGCGGCAGACGCCGCGGGCGAGCGCGCGGTCGTAGCTGGCGCGGCGGCTCGGGTCGGAGAGCGTCTCGTAGGCCTCCTGCACCTCAATGAAGCGGCGCGTGCTCTCCGCCGCGGCGCCCGGCGGGGCCACGTCCGGGTGGTACCTCAGCGCCATCCGCCTGTACGCGGCCCGGACCTCCTCGGCGCTCCCCTCCGGCGATATCCCTAGCAGGTTGTAGAACGTCCGCGGCTTCTGCTCCTCCTCCTCCCCCGTGGCCGTGTGCACGCCGCCGCCGTCCTCCCGTCGGACGCCCCGCGCGCGCAGGTTCAAGCGCGGCGCCGAAGACCCCGGGCCCGGGGTGGACCAGCTGCGCCGCGGGAACGCGACGCCGCCGGGGCGGGCGCCGGCGGGGACCGCGGCGGAGGAAGTGGGCGTGGTGGCGGCGAGGTGGGGCATGTGGTGTGTCTCGCTCGCGCGCTTCTTGCTTCGTTTCGCTTCTCTTGCTTTGGTTGGTCTCTTTCGGTCGAGTGCCGCAGCGCTTCGGTTTTCACGGCTGGTAACAATTTAACACCGAGAAATATCCCTGTTCGAAATGAGATAAGGATGTGTGGGACCCACTTCAGCAATTGGACCCTTGAGAAAATACGGATTTCTCAATTCTCATGGAAATGTCCAATTCGTAGCTCGATAGGAATCTTCATTTTCGTGCGATGAACTCATCGTCGGTTGATGAACTAATCAGAGTTTTTTAGAAAATAATAATATGAAATTTAATATATCATATTATCGCATAATTCATTGCTATGGTCGACAACTAGCTCATGTTCCGTCTAGAAAAATGGTCTCCTTCCTACTGCTTCCTCCTCCCATACATCCTCTTACTGATTCGGTATATTTTTTATTGGATTTGGTTTCTCTGTAGAGACAGCGTGATTGAAGAGTTTAATAAAAATTCACCGCATCGTAAAAGTACGCACGGGAGGAGGGCACGGAAGGAGACACCGATATGCTTTGATTTTTTTTAAACGGCTTTGCTCTCTTTTAATAACGTGTGATAAGGTGGTGATGACTTTTTCTTGGAGTATCCGGTTTGTTCTTTCACGTTACGCATAGGCAGCTCTATATAAAATACGCCGATCAAGCCATTGGATGATTTTCAGTTAAACAATCTGGCCAATGATTTTCTCCGCGGTTGCATTGTCAAGGAGGGGCGCATGAACAATGGACGATATAAAACAATGTATTGGCACGAATGAAAAGGAAATGCTTCTAGATGGATTCTGTAAGACGTCCCATGCTGATTGAGCACGAGACGGCCGGTTGGCTGCTCAGGTTTTATTTAAAAACTTAAATGAAATTATTGTTCTAGAAAGGTTGTGCTTAGCAACATAATTCGTGATAAAATTTGTGTCCTGAAAGCTGTATCTCAACTCCATTTTTTTTTGTTTCAAAAAGGAAAAGCACATGAGCACATAACCAGCAAAATCAAATGATGTTTTGCAAAATTATTTACTGTTGAAACTACAAGCAGTTGTAATATGAGGCCAATCTGCTTATATGCATCGACTGCTTCCTGCCATTAAATTGTTATATAGTCGTTGGCGACGGACTTGAGATAAATCCCAAATTCCAATAACGTCGACCCTGTGAATACTTGCAACCGGCATCCAGGATGTATTTATTTTTCACAGGGACTCGTAATATAAAAGGACTGGCGACTGATTCAAGATCGAATTGTTTGGTACATATGGTTCGATCCCCTTCGTAAATCATGTCAGTTTTATACTATTTGCATGCACATCGATCGGATCTGATATGAATTTGCATATGTTAGGTGAGGATTCTAGTACGGCCGTCTCGATAAAGAAATTTGAATGTGGGTCAGCAACTCTGCTCTTATCGCCTGCCCGTAGCGACCATCCATGTTCTCCACACAGATACTAAAAAAAAAAACTACAAACAGTATTTGTTTATAAGATAAGTATGGCTCAGATAAGCTCAAACGGCACAACT
Source organism: Zoysia japonica (assembly GCA_001602275.1). NCBI lineage: Eukaryota > Viridiplantae > Streptophyta > Magnoliopsida > Poales > Poaceae > Zoysia > Zoysia japonica. The sequence goes on from BCLF01000043.1 coordinate 720,736, forward strand.
ATTTTTTTTGAAAACACAACGGCCCAACTATTTCACATGAAAAGATAACATCGTCCTTTGGAACAAAGGAATTATATAAGAAAAATGAAGAAATTCAATCCAAAGGGGAAAAAAAAAATCCTACATGTACTCTTTGAAATAAAGGATTGCTTCATAGAAATTTTGGAAGATATGAAATTTTCCTTTACATTTTAGAGGAATTCTAGCATGAGATCTAACCTCTTTTTAGGGCCTCTTTGGAACATAGGGTAGGAAAGATATAAAAATAGGAAATTCATAGGATTTGAGGTAGTGTCCTTCTCCGTTCCATAGAAAATTTTCAAAAGGTTTGAGCTCTTGGTTAAATTCTTTTAAAATTGAACTAGAAGAAGAAAATCCTATAGAAATTTTCCTTTAGCTTTCCTATAAAACAAAGACTTGTATAGGAAATTTTCTTTAGGAATAAGAATACTCCAAAAATCCTTTGCCAATCCTTCATTCCGAAAGGGCCCTTAAAATTCCTTTGAAAATTTCAAGGCATAGAACTCTCTCTCTCTCCTTTGCTCTCTCTTACTAATTAACATCTAACCATAAAATTCCTATGTTTTTTCTGTGAATTTCCAAACACTTTTCAAGAGCAATTCCTACATTTTTTCATTCCATAGGATTAAGAAATATGTCCAACTCGAATCTTACATTTTTCCTATTCCTATGTTTTGAGAATCCTGCATTCCAAAGAAGGCCTTCGTGATTTTCACAATGGATATTATTAGAACAAATGAAAAAAAAAGCACCCAAGCATAGGGGTCTATTGTAAAATATAGACGAAAAAACGCATTGACTAAGGGCATGCAGTTTACACGAAAAAACACATGGACTAAGGGCATGCAGTTTACTTGCAGCTATGATATTTTTCATTCCTGACAGATAGCTACCCCATTAATACAGCAATACCAGTATTGATTCTCCTATACAAACCAGCAGAGAGAGAGAGAGAGAGAGAGAGAGGAGTAAAACAAACAGTTCAGACTTCTCAAGCTACCACACCTGAGAAACTAAAAGATACCAACACATTGAGACTCACTTCCATATGTTCCAGGGAAAAAAGATTGAATAGGTAACCAGAATACACAGCATAGAGGCAAAAACATAGGCAAACATCAGGATTCAGGACTATACCTAGGCATCTGAGGGTCAATACTCTAACAAAGTGCAAGAGGATATCATTGTCTGCAAAATCTAACATATACTGTACCTCGCTCCAAAGACAGTCTTTTAACTAAAGTTAGCTGACTCACCCAAAAAAATACTTCACTGGCAATCCCCTCTAATAGACCTGCACAGGTTTCCCAGCATGACAGAACCAATCACAGCAGGGTACTGACTGAAGCAGAAAAATAAAATGACAGAAGAATAGAAACATGTAAGAAAATCAATTGTTTGAAGATTTGCTTCTTATCTCTGGGAGCTATGCACACCACTTGAATATCAGGTAGGTTGCCTCACATCCGTCACACTGGCTTCTGAGGCAGAACCCTGTCACTCAAAAGGAACAAAAAGAGGAGAATAAAATGGAACCAATGAATGCCAGGAGATATACTATCAATCATAGCAGATTGGTCAAAAGTATGTAAAGCAGCAGACAAGATAACGTATAAAACATACACATTCCCTTTAAAACCGTTACTTAAGATACACATTGCAGTGATGATGTGCAGAAGGAAAAAAAATAGCAAAATAACAGAAGCAGTTTACAGTATGCCAGAGATATTAGGCCATTTCATCTGCCAAAACATTCCAGTCAAAATATATCTTTCTAGACAACAAGTTGTTTATAGCCTTGTATATAGACTTTACTTGAGTCAATGTGCACTCCATTGTATCTTGAATCAACACCCTAGAAACAACCTCCCACTCTTCATGGAATCATGTGCCTGAAATGACAAATGTATGGTTGGTCTCAACTTCGCAATATGAAATCACCTTTCCAGTTTTACATCTAGAAGTTTGCTCTAAGGAGCGAATCTCCATCACTTGAGTCAATGAGGAATAATACATTTTAAAGCTCAGATGAAGAGTACAAGTTCTCCAGAGATCTTCATATCCTGCAAATAAAACTCCTAAATCAGAAACAAATATAAAACCACTTCAGCAGTCTGTGATCGGCCAACTGAATGATGCAGCAGCTATCAAGTAAATAGTGCAGTCACTATCATATAGCAGAGTCTTCATTGCTGCCTAATGACCATCTAATCCAACTCATGTTGTTCATTATGGTCAGCTACAGCAGCAGATACATCCTTCCTTCCTTCATGTTCCGGACCAGCTTCATGTCTAGATTTCTTATGGTTACTATTGCTGGCATTCAGAATTTCATCTTCAGATACTGTTGAGCTCCTCTTGTGATCCTTTTTATCTTCAATCTGATTCTTGATTGATCTTTCATCTTTGTCACCTCTACTGCCTCTGTGAGATCTTTCCTTTACGGACCTTTCATCGTCCTCACGTCTGCTGCCTCTATGAGATCTTTCCTTTACGGACCTTTCATCGTCCTCACCTCTGCTGCCTCTATGAGATCTTTCCTTCACGGACCTTTCATCATCCTCACCTCGACTACTTCTATGAGATCTTTTATCACCAGCCATCTCAGACTTTCTGCTGTCCTTTTTATCACTGTGACGATGCTTTTTCTCAGGAGATTTGGATCTCGAATGCCTGCTGTGACGAGATGAATGACGGTCACGAGTTGGTGATGATTTGCTTCCTCTATGGCGATGTGGTGATCCTGAGCCAGCCCGAGTTGACCTCTTTGATTTTGATGGGCTTAAACTTTCTTCTCTTTGCTGCTTAGGTGATCGAGAATCAGCTCTGGAGGGCTTCTTGTGCCTTGGACTTTTACTTCTGCTCCTGTTTCTCCTTGAACTAGATGAGTGATGATCCCGAGATCGGTCACCCTCTTTTCTTCCAGACCTGCTATACCTGTCCCTCTCATCCCTATATGATCGATCACTACCATATTTTGAGTGGCGAGATCTTGAAGGTGACCGTGATCGGTGCTCCCTAGAGTACCTAATTGAGGGAGAGTAGGATCGAGATCGTCTACTTCTATGGTACTTGATAGGTGATCGCGACCGAGATTTTGATCTTCGAGTAGATGGTGATGGTGATCTGTGGATCAAGTAAACTAGTTAGGTTTCAGCACACAATACGCAGGAAGGAAAAACACAACAAATTACACTGCTGCAAGTTTGTTAACCGAGGAATCTCATTCAAATAGAATATTCAAGGTAACATAGAACATAAACGGCAAATTTTTTGCAGAGCAACTAAAAATGATTTGCTGTCCTTGCATCATCAGAATAAAGCACATGCATATAACCGCAAATGGAGAACTCCACATATAGCTCAAGTATCAGAATGAGGGAACACCATGAATATTCTACTCAGAAACAAATCAAGATGATGTAACCTTTCTGTTGGTAAAAATGCTAAATGTAAATGATGACAGACTGCTTCAAAACAAGGCAGATGAATAGTTCTACGGAGTAGTTACCAAAATAACATATAAGTACATTTAATGCATGTAGAGTCGAAGATTGCTACATACCTTGACTTCCCTTTACCATCCTTATCTTCCACGCTGTCCCCACCAAAACCCTCTGACTTCAACTTCCTACTTATCTCGGCAGCTCTTGCTGCTGCTGCTTCAGTGGCTGATTTCATAGTGGCCGCACGTGCAGCAGCTTGTTGAGCTGCTATTGACTGTTGCATCATCAGAGCCTGCTGGAATTGCATCTGTTGCAACTGAACAGCTTGCTGTATCAGCAAGTTACCGTTTGCCGAATTAGGTTTGGGAGGAAGAGATTTAGCCATTTCGACATTCAATGGACGGCCACCAACATCCAGGTTATTGAGTGTCAGAGCTGCAGTTGCTTCTTCTGGTTTGGAGTACTCCACATAAGCAATGTGCTTCGTATCTGTGATTGTACAATCAACAACTTTACCACAGAACCCAAATAGTTGCTTAAGCTGATCCAGTGTAAGAAGTGGATTAAGGTTGCTTATTTGAATCATTTTCTTCAGAGCATCAGCTCTATCAGTTGAGCCTACAAGGATACATAACCAAGTTAGTAACATAACTCAAAATGCTGAAATAATAATAATATAAGTGAATATTACAATTTAGAACAGCATATTTAATATATTTTCATTTTTTCAGCTTAAACAGAAGTTAGGTAATGAAATATTCAGATCCATTTTACAAAGGCCACAGCTAAAATTGCTCGTTAGGTTATTATATTAGCCATGTGTAAATTATGTAGTTAGCCATAGCATAAAACAAAAACAATCAATATAAAAAAAATATCCATAATGGAATGTTCATTTATTAGCATATTATTTTTGCAGAGGCCACAAGTAAAATTGCTTGAAAGATATGAAATAATATAGTTAGCCGAGTCATAATAGAAGGAAAAAAGTGAATAGCAAATATCAATAGCAGGACCAAACAATAGTAGTAAATAGCAATAGCACAACTACTTACCTGTTTAATCTTCAATATGATAAATATGTTTCGGTAACCTTAGCTACTAACAATGAAATCTATGGCAACCAGAACAAGGCAGTACAAAAGCTAACCATAACATGCAGTACAACATTATGACTCCAAACCATATACACAGAAAAACAAGCTTAATCTGTTTCTCTACCTTTCCTGCGCTAGTTCAACCCTAGATGACCTAGGCATATAAAAGAACGTGGAAGGTAGGAGCCATTACCTGAACCTTCTCCTGAGGCCTTGGAACTGGCCTGCATCTGCGCAGCATGTGCCTGCATTGCCTGGGCCGCCATGATGGCCTGAGCAGCTGCCATGGCAGCCGCGGAGGGTGCCATGGGTGCATGGCCGAGGGTACTAACAGACGAAGTGGCAGCAAGAACCGACATCAGCAGCTGCTGAGGTGGGTGAGCGAACTTGCAATCGGCATCTGCCTTAGTGCACCTTCCATTGATGTGCTCCCTGCATATCTCCCCTAGCGAGGCACCGACCCCTGGAAGAACAATACCACCAGAGGAACCAGTGGCTGAGCCAGGCATGAGGCCAAGTATGCCGGGGAAGGCCCCAGAGAGGGCGCCAGTGTAGTTGGGCATGTTAGGCATGGTCTGGTTGACCATGTTAGGGTAAGCAGAGGAGACAGCAGGAATGGCGGTGCTGAATGGAACGGAGGTTGCGGCAGCGGAAGCACTGAAGAAGACGGGGAAGGGGCTCCCCATGACAGGTGAGCCATCGAGTTCGATGTGGACCATGTAGTTCCCGCGCTTGGGGACGGCGTAGGTCACCGAGTAGGAGCCGTCACCGTTGTCCTTGACGGCGCCTTCGAGGTCATCCCCGCCAACGCCCGCAGCAGGGGAGACGCGGACGCGGACGCGCGCGCCACCAGTGGTGATCCTGCGGGATTGCCGGTCCTTAGCGACGACGGTGAAGGTCGCAGGAGCCCCCGCCGATCCCCCGGCGATGCCTGGCCCAGCGGCGGAGCACTTGGAAGGGTCCACCGGGCCAGGCGGGGCCGGGACGTCATCGTCTGATTCCGGTGAGGCAGCCTCCGCAGGAGAGGGCGGGGAAGGGTCAGGTTCCTTCTCGTCGTCGCCGGACGCGGCGGTGAGAGCCTTGAAGGTGGCTTCGAAGGCGGCCTTGGCCGCGGCGGCGGTCTCCGCCTCGGACTTGAGCTTGGCCTCCTCCGCCTGCCGCACCCAGATGGGCTTAGGCGCCGCCATGAGACTCCGGCCACTTCTCTAGACTACCGGCGCAGCCTACCTAGACCACGCTCTGCGGCGCGGCTAGGGTTTGGTCGAAGAAGGGAAGCAGATGCAGAGGGGAAGCGACAGGCAGATCGAGGAGACGGAGCCGGATGAGGCGTGGCGGAAAAGGTAGAAGTCCACCTCGGGAATCTAGCAAAGCACTGTCTCCAGGACGGCCCAAGAGGCGCAGCCCAACTGGCCCAGTCGGATTTGGACGGGAGTGGGATTCGGCACTCGAATCTGATATTCCTATTCCCTTTCCTTCCTCCGTGGACGGTTGAGCTGCTCATGGCGCCGCCGAACGATCCGCGCCGCCCCTACAAACGCCCGGCGATCTCCGACCAGCAGCGCCGCCGGGAGTTAGCGCTCCAGGCGCAGTCCGCCCGCCGCGCGGACGCCCAGGCACGGGCACGCGCCCTCGCTAGCTCGCTCATCACCACCCAGGCCCCTTCTGCGGCCGACCATTATTACGAACACGCGCATGAGGAGGCGGAGGAGGGGGTGGAGCACACCGTCCAGGACGTCGCCTCTGCTGCCTACAAGCTCCGCGGGTCGGACGCGCGCCGATGGTTCGCCCGCCAGATCATGCTCCCCGAGTGGATGGTCGACGCCCCTCCCCACCTCGCCCGCGACTGGTCCGTCACCCTTTCTCTTTCTATTTACCCGTCCAGATGCCGTTTAATTATTTGATCCACCACTGCTTTGCTGCTTTAGCTTTGTTCTTTATGAAATTATCTAATTTATTCTTCTGAGTACCCTTCCCTAACATTTGACCGTATGAGTTGATTTGGCTTTGCAAAATGTTGTAAATACTGCCTTTATATTACCCAAAAACATATCTTTGCAAAATTTTGCGACTTAGACAAAAAGGACTGACAGTGCTGCAATGCTCCTTTGTATATCTAGGCACGTTTTTGCGAGGCCAGCAGGCAAACGATGCTTGGTCATATCGTCTAATGGCTTGACAATTAGCAGGGTCCGCAATGGATCCATCCTTCACCGATTCCCTTCTGCCTTACCGAACGGATCAAAGAGAGACATCTCCGGCCCAGCAAGTTCCTACTCCATCCTTGATTGCATATTTCATGAGGTACCTAAGCCAAATAGTATTTACCTTTCAATTGGTTCCAGCTGCCTGATCTTTTACTTGCTTCTTCTATGCCAAATGTTTGATTGTGCTTCTGTGTTGCAGTCTGATGAAACATACTATATCATTGATATGATTTGCTGGCGAGGCTATTCTCTTTATGATTGCACTGCCGAGTTCAGATTTTTCTGGGTAAACTCCAAGCTTACAGAAACTTCTGCTGGTGACCCCCCATCAACATACCATAGATATAGATTCAGCGCTGTCCCAATATATGAATGCACCCTTGATGGACTTCAAGCGGCATATTCAGGCAGCACACCTTATGTCAAAGATGGCTTGCTGTTTTACAACAAGTAAATTCCTTATTCCCTTCTATGAATACTTTCTAGCTAGTCATGTCCAATATATCTGTTAAGGGCTTCTATTGAGCACTTACATGTTTGTTTGTTTTTCAGACATGCACATTATCAAGCAGGAATCACACCCCTTGCACTAGTATGGAAGGATGAAGCTTGTAGCCAGTATGTTATTGATACTGACAGCAAGGGGACAATACCAAATGAGCAGCTTGTATGTTTTTTCTCTTTTTGCCTGATTTTTATTATTGCTGACATATTTGGTCATTTGGGGTTCATGAAAGTTGAGACCTAGACTTTTTTGTCTATTTCATTGACACCTTCTAACAATTGTATTTTCATTGTTTATTCAATTGCTATCAGCTTGTGCTAGAGTTGCGAGAGGACGGGAAGCTAGTTACTTCTGATGATCCTCCTGTTGTTTTTGGTAGCATGGACAGCGAATTCGTACAGAAGGTATGCCTTTGGAGCGCAGCTTAGTTCCAACGGTAAAATAAAAGATTGAATAGCCATCACGCTGAACCATGCATCTCTATGTTACCCCTGTTTATAAGGGCCCATAGTAGCACATGATTATTTTTACGGTTTGTTCTGATTAAGGGAATCGGCTCATGTCCATAATTGCTTAGTGTGTTTGTTCTGATCAGGAGAATCAGCTCATGCCCCTATTGCTAGTCTATGCACTTGAAATTTTATGTTCTTTTCCATTTTTTCTGGTTCTTATTCTCGTGTACTGTGATTATATGTTCTTTTCTTTTTTTTTGAATATGTTCTAAGTTTAGCTTAAACTTTTGTAATTTTACAGTCAAATTTGCGACCAGGAAACCTGCTTCGCTTTGCTGTAAGAGATGAAAATGTGAAACTTGTGGACGGAAAGATGCAGATTGGTGAACTACAATTTGTTGGAAAGCCGAATCGTGCTCGTACCTTTGCTGACAGCCATTCAAAAGTAAGTGCTGACATGGAAACTCATTAATATTTCAAATAATTTTGTTTCATCTTATTTTCTAAATTTTCTTTGTACTTTCAGGCTTTGTTCCAGTACGCTGCAAGGCATGCTCCTTTGAGAATTGAGGATCTGGTTGCCTCCATTCAATCAAGCAATGTGGATCTTGAATCCACAGATGTTGAAATGCAAGACTAATGTGCAAGAATAATCCTTTCAATTGTTGCCCTCTTCTGCAATTTCTTTTTTCTTGAGCTTTTGTTCATATGTAATGGGAATATTTTCATACAGGTCATAAATGTACAAGTATTTGTTGTTTGACTGGATTCAGGAAGGGAACTTCATCATTCTCGCGCCTTTTTACTCGTATGTGGGTTCTTCATCTAGACATTCACATGGGTGCTTTTTCAGGCACCATCTAATTAACATAGAATCATATATCATTTCTCACTAATAAAATTTGCACAGTGATACTGGTACAATATCCAAGTATTTCATGCTTTTTTTTGGACCCTGTGCATACAATGATAAAACCCCATAATAAATATCTTGGAACCATTCTGAGAACTTGTTGCCCTTAAACTTTCTAAATTGTTGTCATTTATGCTAGTGTGTGTGTGTGTGTGTGTAAAATAATGTTGTTACCATTTGGAAATAACAATTTCTGCTTATGGCAGGTGACACCTCAACATTCATATCAAAATTTCTGCCATTCATATCAAGATTTCTGCAAACGACGTGATTGTCTGAAACACGTGGTTTTCTGGGAGTGGTGCGTTTCCGGGTCTGATTGATACGAGTACCTCAAGACCTGTGGAAAAGCAATTAACAGTGTCAGTTTCTAAAGATGAGCATTCTGATTTTCAGACAGCTGCACGAATATGAATTCCATGTAACCCAGTTTGTTAAGTATCGTTTGTCACGAGCTTCCAGTGTATGGATGACAATTTCAGTTGCTCGCAAATAGCCAAAGGCAACTTATCCATACTTCTGAGGGATTCCGTTCCAATGAATATCTAAAAAAACACATGGTTTTCCAGAGAATATTCTAGCCACAGTGTTGAGAGGATTAATACCTGCAGCCTTGGCAGCCGTGGCTTCTTGATACACATCTGTCAAAAACAATATTTGAGACGGCCGATCTACGCCTACAGACTGCCAAATTTCGTAGTAGCTGCGTGCTTCTCTTTTGGTGCTGCATAGCAAACAGAAAAATAAATAAGGAGAAATCCTAATCAGATGATAGTGAATCAATGAATCAAAGCGTCTAAGTCGCGTAGCAGTATAACGTACCCAACTGTTGTGTCAAAAAATCCACACAGGTATTTTCTAAGGTCGCCGTAAGTAGTGTTCCCGAAAATAAGCCTCTGAGCTTCTCTGCTGCCGCTTGAATATATGTAAGTCTGCAAACAATTTGAAATTGTACCAAGAAAGGACATGATAAAGCAGGTATTTGTGGGCATAAATTCTGTGAGATGAAGCCTCCATGTTACTTCACCTAGATTTTGGATAAATTTAGTCAAATATCGATCTAGTAGATGTAATTACGGATCATGTATGGAGGCACAACACAAGAACCTTGATGCCACTGGCGTGCCATTTCTCAAGCGCCGGAGGAACATCCTCGAACACCACGCCCTTGATCTCTTGGCTTTCAAAGCCTGTCCTCCAAATGTGCCCCTGAAACTCATATTGAAAATTAGTGGAAACGTTGACAGTGGCAACAGATTTTACAACCCAATCCTAATAACGAGGTGTACCTGCAACTGCTTGAGCGATGTGATCTTCCTGTCCGCCTTGATCATGGCCTCGACATTGACAACCAGAGCATCGATGACCCTGTCCTTGCCGGCCTCGTCGGGCGGAACCGGGACGGCGCCGGCGACGCCCTCGGCCAGGTCCTGCTCGACCTGAGCGCGCAGCAGGGCGATGTCCTCCTTGGTCTCGTCGGTGCCGTAGGTGGCGTCCAGGTGCTTGCGGACGTTGTCGCAGGCGTAGGGGAAGAGCACGTCCGTCACGAACGAGATGGGGCTCGTCGTCCCCTCGATGTCCAGCACCACGCATTGCTGCGACCGATCGAGAGCAATCGTTGAACCGCGCGCCTGGCCGGTGAGAGAGGGATAGGCAGGGGAGGATGGAAGCGAAGGATCCAGCACTCACCACTGATGATAGCTGATATGACTGTGTCGCGCTTGCTCGCGGAAGACGGCCGGCTCGAACGCCGCTGTCGTGCTTCGCTGGACAACCATGGCACAATCGCCGCGGGACGGCGAGCCTAGTTGCTGTCGGAAGGCCTGCACCCGCCGCCTTGAGCGCCCGGAGGTTGTGCGGCGGGGAAGAGAGGATTCTCAGGGCCTGCATCCGACGAGATCGGAATCAAATTAAACAGAAGAGTCCAACAGAACGGGAGCGGCAGAGCAGGAGGCAGTGGTAGTACCTTACCAACCCACGACACTACCGGCAATGGCGACGCCATCGTCCTGCCCGCGCTGCCCTTCCTCTTCCTCCTCTCTGGGGTGCCCGATGCGCGGCAGTTCACCGAGTGCGCGCGGCGTGGAGATGGATGTCGGTCGAAGTGGAGACCGTCAGACAGGTGTGGCTTTTACAGTCAATTCACCAGCGTGTGGCTCCTTAACCACGCACGGAAGAAAAATCAACAAATGTTTATACTCCGTACTCGGTATAATTTCAAATGAGGCTTGATAAGCCGAAAATAGATTAAATTCAAACCATATACGAATTCTTGTTGGTCGCTCCCACTGTAAATTGTAGTGAGGATTGAGATCCAAACAGCAGCTATGAAAATCTCAAATGTTTGCCCCATCCAAATTGAGTACGTTTCACTTCAATTTGGTGTGATCACTGTACAGGATCCTTGACATGTCAGCCTCTTTAAAATACCAAACATACTCAGTAAAGTAAAACATAATTTTTCTCTTCTTGCTGTTCAATTACTCAGTTAACTTTTCAATTTTTTATAGGTACAGGACCATCCAGTAACTGAGTAGGGGAGAAAAGAGATGTTGTACAATACACGCAAATTAATTTCAATGGCACATATATACATTCTTCGTATATGCAAGTACATCTGGTTTCCAAAATAATCTAACTAACCCAAATCCAAAAAAAAAAAGAGAAGTTCATATACAAGCTACAGAGGAGGCTACAACTGGCAGACCTGCAAAAGTAGGGAAAAGGAATAGATAAATTCAATTAAATGATGCAGACAGTTACGAATAGAAATGCTACGCTTGAAATGTTTCAAATAAAAAGAAGACTTTTTAGTGAACAACCTTTGCATGTGCCACACCGTTAAACTATAATTTGTTCAGCCCAAGCTGAAGTAACTTTTGCATTATGGTCTTGTACTCCTGGCTCCTTGACCACTCATCAATCTCGCGGGCTCGCATCACAGGTAATGGGTGTGAAAGCTCTCTGGTTTGAGCATTCCTGTCGCATGGAACCATAGATAAGAAAATGCTATCCAGCACATATTTTTTACATCATTTAATATTAATGATCATGCTGCTTCAAGGTTGATGGTAGCAGTTCTAACCGGATGTACCACCCAACTGGGTTGGATGCAGCTTTGTCGTAGGAACGAGCTTGCTCCAAGAAAGCGTCCACGTTTAGTTGGTCGGCAAGAGATGGGCATCCTCCAGCCAATTTCATCAGAACAGAGATGACAACCTCTTGACCATCAAGAGTACCATATTAGAGGATGATACTGACTAGTAGAGTTAACACCATATGTCAAATTTAATGGAAGCTACTCCTTTTCTATGAGAGGGAAGACCAGCTATTCCTTCTACGGAATAGAAAGTGCTAGTTGCATCAAATTTACAAGGACTTCTACTTTTGCAGAAACATTAAATTAACAATCTCTGGCAGTACCATGCAAATAATGCCAATTTCAGAGGGCAACAATAACAAGGATGAAATATATAGCTTTGCAAACTTTGGTATACATCACAAGAAGCATCAAACTTAAACTTTATAGCCTCGAAGGTACCTTAGGATCTTGCACTACAAGAAGAGCAGCTCTGTCGCAAGTCAGCTCTGCAGCTCGTAGCCACCTATACAGTTGCTCTTCTAGGAAGCCAGCAACCATGCCAAAACCTAAAGAGAGTGATATGTAGTTACAGATGAAGAGCAGCCGTTAGCACCTAGTAAAAGAGGCTACCCACTTTCATGTAAAATCCATGGTGAGATTACCTACCAGGGACAGTGTATGCTCCCATTGTTAGTATATTGGCAAAGGTAAGCCACACGCCATGATCACACTTCAGATGACCCAGCTCATGAGCTAAAACGGCCTAATCGTCAAAACAAAACCTAAATGATGAGCAATTGACACATTGCGATAGGAGAATCTACCAGGTGAAAATTCAACACTCATCTGAATGGATCATCTCGATAAAGGGAAAAGAAGAAAGAGAATAATTTCAAGGAATCAAGCAAATCACATCCTTGCAACCACTGACAGCTATTGACGAGCGTCTAAAGAAATAATAGTACCTGCAATTCCTTTCTAGTAAGCAGTTCCACAAGGCTTGTATGAACGACGATGAACGGTTTTTTCCCATTGATCGCTAAGGTGTAAGCATTAGGAACTGGATTCTGCCGTATGTACAAGTCAGGAGCTTCTGTGTTCAAGAGTTTGGCAGCCTCAACCAGAAGCTGGTGGAGTTCTGGTAGCTGAAGAGAGAGAGAACACATTGTTAGCGTCATGAATTACAGAGACCTGCAGTGATGGTGATAGTAACAAATCACAAGGCAAATATGCAGTCAATTAAGTCAACCATAGCATTTACACTTGAAGAATTTCGCCGTAAACGAGTTGATCTGATTAATTTGACAGGCATACCTGGTTCGGGGAGACGAGAACAGATGTTCCGATGTTTTGAAGGACCATAACTTGCTCGGAGACAGGCCCTGCAGTAGCAGAACAGATGAATTGATTGTCGAGGCTAATACCAACTACGTTAAGTTGGGTTCTTAAGGCAAAGGAATAAGGTGCGTGGTTGACCTAGTAAAGCCTTTCCCACATCGTTAAGCCCAGGAACTGCTCTTAGCAGCAAAGTGTTCTGCAAAACAAGAAAGAACAAAAACCAAAAAAAAAAGGAACGGATTTTCTCAGAGGACCGACCAGAATATACGGGCAGAAGGAAAGGAATTCCTTTGTACAAGGAAAGGAGCTTGCCTGCTTGTCGAGCGGGTGGCGGAAGTCGTCGGCGTCGAGGCCGCGGGCGGCCGCAGGGGAAGCGCGCGCGGATGCAGCTGCAACCGCGGTGGCGTGCCTCCGGCGCGGGCAACTCGCGGAGAGCTTTGGGGCCCAGTAGCAGCGGAGGACAACGTGTTGCGGAGGGAGCGTGGGGCGGGAGACGAGGCCAGGAGCACAAGCCGGCGAAGCCGCCATGCCCACGACCACGAGTCGAGAGCAGGGCAAGGCGAAAGACTCAAGACACAAGGCGGAGATACGGACGGACGACCGACCGAGGCGCCGAGTTAACCAAGCTCATCTGGTAAAATAGTAAATTCAATAACTGTGGTAATTAAAGGCGCAAGAAGAAAAATCCGAGTCCACGGCACGGTATCGCGACACGGATAAGCAACGCTGTGGATGGCGTTACGTGCTCTGTCCCGGACCGCTTGCTGGCCTCCCTCCCCCGCGACCGAATGGGCGCGGCCGGCTTTGTGCCTTCAGTTCAGATGTTGCCACACTGATAAAAACACCACACAAAACTGGTCCACGTATTTTTTTTCTCTCAAATCAGCACTATACTACTACCAAACGATGAATAGATATTTCTTCATATCTGTGGTGCATTACACCATGGTGTGTTTTTTGTCAGATAAGTAAACTCATAATATGTATCTTGGAGAAAAATATGCGGGTATAGTTCAATTGTGTGGTCAATTTTTTTTCTTCACTCAAGTTGCATTTTTCAGCATTATTACCATTTCACCTTCTCTAATAACCTACCCATGCATCATCCAGTGCACGTGCAAATGGAAGCTCTTTCCTCAAATAATGTCAATGCAACACTTCCTTTTCAAGAAGGAAAGAGAAACAATTATACCTGAAAGTATATCTCGAAAATGGAAGGAATTTACATCGCAGTTTTTACACTTTATTATTTGTATTTGGTAAACAACTAGGGTGTTTGTATTCTCCTAGTTGAACGCATCATCGTATAATTTGTGGAGTTGAAGAGCAAGCGAATGAAAGCATCAAAAATATGCACTATCAATAATGACGTCTCTGTTGGTTCTTTCATTTTGACAATCAAATAAGTGTTTATTATGATGCCGATGAAATTTGCATTAAAAAACCGTACATAGCAAAGATTGTTTAACATTACAGCGTCCCTTATGTACTGGAACAGCTGCTACGCATCAATGAATACCGCAGCGACACATGATCGATAGGCCGTGACATTCACATCTCCACGACAGAAGGGCAGAGCTTGCACAACGTCCGGTAAATAGCCAAAGGATGCAGTCGCAAACAAGCTTGTGGAAGCTGCCATCTTCTTCGGAAGCATCTTGATAGAAGCTGAATATTGGTTTGGTAGATTCTCTAAGAGCTATAGCAATGGATTTTCTTGTCCATAGCTGAGTATTGTAGGATAAAACACATGAGGGTACTATAAGATAAAACATGAGAGGCTGAAAGATGCTCCATGATTTTTTCATGGCTCCATGGCTGGCCGGAGAATGTACTCACTTTCGTTTCTCTCTTGGTTGAACCTAGCATCGTATAATTTGTGGTGAAGTTGAAGAGCAAGCGGACGATAGCATCGAGACATACACCATCCGTTAGCATGGGCAGAGCTAGAGGGTGTACAATGTGGGTTGTGGCCCATCTTGAGATATGCAGCATGTAGCCAAATGTCTGCCATTGCCACAGAGAAGGAATCGGGAAGATTCAGCGTTGAATGCATGCCGTCGTCAAGAAAGAGAGAGAGAGATGGAACAAGGAAGAAGAAATTGATACAGTATCGTTTGGTTGGGTTGGGCCGCTCCTGCTTATTTGCTTTGGCCCAAGCAAGGGAGTGAAAGGAGAATTTACGGGCTGGGATGTATGCGGGAGAAACAGAAAATGAAACACTATCGCTGGCACCGAGTAAAACAGATAACATGAATATTTTTAATTGATTTGAGGATGTTTTATTGCTAATTGTTTAATCGTTAGAGAGGAGCTAGTGGGTTTGTAAGACATTTTATTAAACCCTTGAACCTATATTGTAAGAACACATCAAATTTATTTCGCATATTTTTTCCCACCCTAACTTTCAGTCCTAACGACGTCATTGTCGGTAAGGACGTCTCCGTTGATTCCTTCATCTTAACAATCACATAAGGTTTCTCGTAGTGGCGATGAAATTTTCATTAGAGAACCGCACAGCAGAAGTCGTTTAACACTGCAATGTTCCTTAGCCGCGCATCAGTAAATACTGCAGTGATACATGATCGGCAGGCCGTGACGTTCACATCCTCACAGCAGAAGTCAATGCATGCACAACGTCCGACAATTTATCTGAGGGAGGCAGTCGTGTACAGGTTCGTAGAAGCTGTCATCTTTCGTGTACAGGTTCGTAGAAGCTTCACATATTTGAGATAACGGTGGCACGTCTCCTAGCGACGATGCTAGGAGGGAGACGACAATCAAGATGATGACACACTCATATATATAGATGCTACTATTATAATATTGTGCACTTGATTGTGTGTATATATTGTATTTGATGCAAACATTTCTCATTAGATATAGCAAGTTCATGGTGCGGGGAGGGGGACATGAAGGCTGGCCCACCTATCAGCCACTTAGGGGGGTGACGTCTACCCAAAGGTTTCAGAAACCGGTTAAGCAAAACCATGGTTTGGCGGTTTTTGCAAAAACCGAAAAAAAAACCGCTACAGTAAACCGTGAAAACCAGGCAAATTCGAAAATCAAATTTTTTACCTGACGATTTTCCTAGTTTACTGTTTTTAAATTTGAAATCAAATCGATTCGAGCGGTTTTTCACTGTTTTTTCGGGTTTACGGGCCGATTTAACCGGTTTTCGGATTTTTAATTTTTTTTGAATTTTCAAAAAAATTTAAATTTATTAAACCGAAAACCGACCGACCCTCTAAAGTCTAAACCGGATCGGACCGGACCGGTTTCACCAAAAACCGCGAAAATTGACCGATTTTGATTGGTTTTGTAAACCTTACTACCCAATCATCGTGAACTCATGCTTTTATTAGTATAGTAGTACAAATTCATGAGAGGATCCTCATAGAGATGTACAACTGCCATTTAACACTTCTTTTATTAGAACAAATAACTAGAATCTCTAGTAGAACATTGCATATGTCACACAGATTAAATTTTACAACTATAATTTTCCTATCCATTCCTATTTTTTCCTTTGAAATCACACTGCACATCCATGCTCACTTCAGTATACATAAGGAGGCTGTAATACCTTCGTCCCATCACAATCGACTTGTATGTCAGAGCAAAAGAGATCACAGCACTGTAACCGTGATTGTTTGTTGTGTCCAAGCCAGAAACAGTTCAGCAAGTGCTGTCCATGAACTCCACGAGAAGCTCCCTCACCATGCCTCTGTCAGGCATCTTCCCAGCGGCACCGTAGATAGGAGCACGTCCCCCACTGATAGGACCTGGGTTGGCTTTCACCTGCCAGTGCCACACCACAATGAAGTATTGCGTGTGAGAAAAAAAGATAGCCAGGTTTGGGGTGGATCGATGGATTGTTAACCATTAACCAACACAAGCGTCAAGCAACTCACTGTGGTCATAGAATCTTGCAGATCCTTTAGAAATTGCTCGTAAACAGCCGTGTGTTGAAGGGTTACACATATGTGTAAACTGTAGCCGGGGAAAATGTCAGATCAGATATCAAATAGACATATGGAAAATAGTAGTACCCATAGCTGATGGAAGAAGCGTATTTGCTCATATGGGACTAGGATTATTTACCTGTTAGGTCTCTGCAGAGCATTAAGGTGCCAACCTTTTGATGACATTATGTCATTCACCTCAAATATGTCGACAACATCTGAGCCAAAAGCCACAACGGTCATGTCAGGCTTCCCAATCACATACAACCCAGGGATATCTTCGATCCTGCGAAAACCACAAGTTACTTATTTTTTTCTTGAGCATGTAGGAGAGTTGTGCTTGTTTTCCTAAATGGTTTTAAACGGGCGTTTAAACCTGTTTAAACTGTAAACGGAAGGTGACCGTTTAGGCCGTTTAAACCGTTTAATCCCGTTTTGATCTTGATTAAACTGGTTTAAAAAGCCGTTTAAACTGAAAAAAAACCTAAACGGTGGGTCACCGTTTAACCACCGTTTACTGTTTAGGATTTCATGGGCTGTGTATCTTTGTATTTAAGAGAGAAACACAACATACTTCTAGGAGGGGTGTCTATTACTTATTTACTTGCACAGGAGCATTACAAGCAACCAAATTATTTTGGCACTTGGCTTTGCATACAACTATTAGGCAACGCATTTATCTGAGTACTACTTAAAAAGGGTTCTATAAATAAACAAAAATTAGTAAATAACACAACTAAAACAAGAGTTTGTCTTTTAGCATTCTTGCAGTGTAGGGAAAAACAATACCCTCTTTGTATTTTCTTCGAAACTTCCATCACATGACTCGTATTTTCCATGTAACCTGGGCTCAGAAAAGCAACAGCATGCATCAAAAGTACTGTTTGAGGTCCAAACCAGGATTTTACTGATGAAATTAAAAAAAATAATTGTCACCATTCAGTCCAAGAGACATCATAGCAGCCCAAGCTCCAGCAATTAAGCCACCTGGCCTGCTTCCAGCAATAGTGGGAGACACATAGAGCCCACCGGTCCACTCAGTAACTTAACAAACAAGGAAAAGGAAATGTCAAAATAAAGCACTATTCAAACTTTGGTTGATGACTGGATAGTCATGTTTGCTAACTCAAAGCAAGCAACCCAATGGTTTTCTAGCACAAAATACTACTCGCATGAATGCACATTCCATTCGATCACAGCAAAGGCAACTTCAGGTCATGTAAGAGAAAATGCAAGCAACAATTATGCATACATATAATTCCTTTTAAAAAAAGTATGCATACATATCATGATATAGATGAGTATGTCTAAAAGCCATAATTTCATTAAAAAGATTTCATTTTAATTTATTTCAAGAAGATGAAGAGCTTACCGGCAACAAATTGATGCTGAATTCACCGACGATACCCAAGATATCAGAGCCAATGGGGAGGACAAGTGTTAGAAATTTCTTATTTGATAGAAACATTATTATGATTTAACCATCGAGAAAAGTAAATAAAATATTATGTACTTATTTTACCTTTCTAATTTCATGATTTCTGTACAGGACAACACTTGTGCCTTTTGGGGCTAACCCATACTTATGAACATCTGATGATATCGATGTAACACCTTTGACAGAAAAGTCAAAAGGAGGAATAGGATACCTGCATGTTGATAAAATGAAGAACAAAGTACATACAACATGTTAGTACATATTAGAACTGTCGGAGCTTGCAATCAGAGGGCCTTTAACACAATGGCAACCCTGAAAAGATAACATAGCTTAAACCAACAAAGCTTCATCACGAACCAACGAAGCTTCATCACGAGCTGATCCTCATCAGGAGTTAAAATATTGAAATGTTTGGCAGTTTTTATTCATCTCATAGATGAGAAATAAGGACAAGGAAACATATCACTTTTCAAGTTGGTTTTACTACAATCACATATTACCATAATTTAGGGCCCCTTTGACAGAGCTCCCAGTGACTGATTCTAAGGAAGAATCAGAGGAACTCTGTCAAACGCTGTTTTTCAGAAAAAGTGATTCTTGTCTGATTCTGTGAAGTGATTCTCTGAAATGAACTAAGGGGCTAGGAGCTTCTCCTGATTCTGTGAAGTGATTCTCTGTTCTGATTCTAAAAGTTTATTCTAGAGAATCAAAGAGAATCACTTTCAGCCACAGAATCACTTCACAAGAGAATCAGGAGTGAATCCGAAGAATCAAGAGCTAGGAGCTCTGCCAAAGAGGCCCTTACTAGTGCACAATGAATAAACTTTTGCATGAATGCAACTGTGGTGTTGGCTGTCCTTCAAATCTCAAACAAGATTTCTGAACCTCAAATATCAATCTTTGAGAGCTGAGTGAAACAAGTGTTCTCTGAATTTCCTAAAGCTGGGTGGGAGTGATGGAAAGGTCATTGCCAGGTTACCCCACACTAGACAAGTACAAGAAAATTTTGCAACCTCAAGATCAATGGCTTTATAAATTTTGCAAATGTTACGACCTATACTACTTTTCTGGAATAATTAGTAGGACAATCAAGTTACTACAAGAACATTATTGGGAGTGTTATTTATGAAACTTTCTGATAAGTTCTAAGTACACTCAAGTATTCAGAACATAAAACTAGAGAATGCTTTAGTAAATTTGTTTGACTAAAACAATTTACTAGTCATGAAAAGAGTCAGTACCCAAGCTTACGGGCGAAAGGCAATACGAAGCCACCAAGACATAAATCAACATGCAAGCAAATATCATAACGCGAAGCCAATTCCCCGAGTTCCTGGAAAGATGTTATGAAGCAACCAGCAGAGCAGCTCATGCATTAGGAGAATGTATGATTAGTATTCCATTTAATACTGATGGCTGAGTTGAATACCTCAATCGGATCAATTAAACCATGTGGAAATCCAGGTGCGGATCCAACCATCTGTACAGGGCATGTTTGTTAGGGAACACGTTATACACATAAGAGTAGATGACACTATGGCAGGCAGACTACTCTACCTAGTCACAAGTGAATGAAGAACCATGAAAAAAAATGTGAATGAAGTATAACTAAGGTATCAGGATAGTACTGAGTTATCATGCATATAGGACAAGAACATTTAGGGCAACTGAGATTCAACAACTCCACAAAAGCATACCATTATGGTGTTTCTGTTTATGCATCGCTTGAATCCTTTAACATCAGCAAGAAAATCTTTGTTCACAGGTACGCGACGCACTTTAATATTGAAGTATTGAGCAGCTTTGTCATATGCAGAATGTGCTGATTCTGCAATTATCCTGCAAGTTTTTTAATATGTTTTTACTGACATTGCGACAATCATTTGCAAAGCTCAAAAGAAAAGTGCTTGTCAAAAATATTAAGAATGATTTATCAATCTCACATTTCCGGTTTTGTGATCCCCTTTTTAGATTGCATATAGTCTCGGGATGTTTTGACTGCTAATAATATGCTTTCAGTTCCACCTGATGTCATATTGCCACAAATTTGTCCACCAGATGATTGTTCTTTGCTGCCAAGCAAAGAAGCTGTCATCGCAACTACTTCAGCTTCTAATTGTGCCACGCTCTTGAATACATCCTGATGCAGTGGATTAGAGTGTGAAAACCTGAAAGCATGACGAAAGTTAGGCTAAGTAATCATAACATAGCAATTTTTTGAGCGTTAAATTATGAAACAAGAACAATCCTCAGACACTTGATCTTTGAAACTGGAAGGGTACCATTTAAGAAAAGCAACTTACTAATCTTTTATACTGAGACATGATAACATGAAATTTAATAGTAGTGTAAAATTAAACAAACATCATCATTATGAAATTCGAGCATTGCATCCACTGATGGACTTCTTAATAAAGACGCCTTTTCAAACTTAGATATGCAATGCAATCATAGAGACGCCTATTATTAGCAATATATATTTTGTGTTTAAGCTTAGATGGAAATGGGGATCTAGATGAATCGAAAGTGACACTAGAGAGATATAGCCATACATAGAGTAAGCCTTGTTTATCAATTCAAAGTGGCCCTCGGACTCGGTTCCAGCAATATATCTGCACAAAAATAAACCCACAATATATTGACAGCAAAAGTGAGATATTTACAACCATAATTGGAATGCAATGAGCTGCTACTTTCAGCGTATTTTTGGTGAGGAAGATATACACGTACACCGTGCCAGAGCATTTTCCCTGCCAATCTACATCTTTGGCTTTCAATGTTTCAAGATCCTTTATCACTTGCTCTGAAAGCCCAACAGTCGGTAAGTCAGCTCGCAGATCACTCTTCGACGATGTCCCGCCTGACCGCAACTGGTCAACAACCTGAACAATAGCATCATGGAGATATTGTGATATTTTGGGGATATAGAGGTGTAAGTACTTACGCAAGTGAACAGTATGTCGCATCATATCTGAAACTGAAACTAAGATCGATAATTGAAGATAAGCACCCATCATACAGATGTCATCTCGGCATCCATCAACAAACGAGCTGAGCAGGATTACACGCCTTACATGCTACAGTACACTTTTGCGTGCACGAAAGTAGCTCTAAGACATGATTGTTGACCCAAATTAGGAGAAGCTGAAAGAGTACGTAGTACAAAAAAACAAAGCCATAGGCCCGTGGTGCAAGATGCAACAGCGTGTTGTTAACAGTCGCGTGAGCGTCATTGGGTACGTACGGGTGTTTGTCAAGATCTACACTCGAACGAATAAGCATATTTCCAGGCGCAAATGTCAAAATTTCTTGACGGGGAAAAGAGGGGCTGATTATCCTGATTCCTGAGGAGAAGGGTAAGGAAACAGGGGGCCGCTTGATTACCTCCCTGCAATTCCGCTCGCAAGGCCAGGGGATGGTGCAGCGTGCAAGCAGCAGAAATATCTGTTTTTCTCCCCTCTATTCTGATTCCGGTACGCGCGTGCTATGCAATGCAGGAAGAAGGATGAAGAGTGCCAGACTGGCAGCGTCTCACCTTCTTCTTCTCGGCGGCGATGTAGCCGGACACTCCCGGCAGCAACCTGCCGCGGAAGCAAATTAAGACAGATGACATGAGCAACAAGCCAGCCAGTCCGCAGGAACGAACGAACGAAAAAAAACTACAGAAGAGCGCGCGGCAGCTAGCCGGCAGCAGACAGGGGCACTACTGACTTGACGACGGCCATGGCGATCCCGACGAGCCCGCGGTCGGCGACGGCCGCGGCCGCGGCGTGGACCGCGCGCGCGACGACGAGCGC
>BCLF01000043.1:753702-778467 GCA_001602275.1 Zoysia japonica
TTGGAAAGCACCCACTAGGCATTTGATGTGCTGCCCCTGCTCTTTTGAAATATAATTGTTGGCTTACTGTGAACAATTTACGAACGGATTAGATATGCATTATTACTCAATATTGTCAAGGTGAGAGGGTCGATAATCCCTCCGTTCTAAAAGTTTAATCGTCGGACGATAACAATTTTCAAATGAAAGGATCAAATAAAAGGAATAATATAATCTTCTTCCTTCTTCCCCTGTAAAAAAAACAAACTTCTTCCTTCTTGTGTCCTGCTTCATGAATAGCATAACACATGAGTGTTCACCCTATACAGCAACTCGGGAAAAGAAAATTGACCCCGTCTCATGATATAAAAGGGCGGCAAACACCTGACTAACACATGCAAAACAGCCAGCTTCGACCATAACATGCAATCCAATCCGGTCTCCTAAACAGCAACGTTTTTTACATGCTGCTTCCACCACCTTGCGGCCCTTCTCCTGTACAGTTTTGTTGGAACTGTCCTTGCTTCTACCAAGACCCATATGGACAACCCCGCTGGGAGTGCGGTTTTGATGGAATTGTCCTTGCCGTCACCAAGATGCTGAAGAGCACAAAAATTTCAAGCCGGGTCATGCAACCAGGAACAGCTATTCATCTATGTACATGAGTCAAAGCATTGCACTGCATTGAGAGCCTGCATCCGTCGAGGCTATCTAGAACCACCTGACTGCCGCATGTCCCCAACTCTTTCGATATCAACTTCCTCCTGCAGAACCATTGTACAAAGTTTATTTCCAAAATGATTGAAAGAAGAAATGAACCATAAGCTGCAAAAGGTATACATTAAGGCAGTGGCGAAGCGAGAGCAAATATGCTAGGGGTGCACAACTTCATAACATGCATAGAAAATGTTTGATTTAGCTCCCCATGGATGCATAAATTTTAATTTAGAGGGTGCATATATGGTGAAAAATTGGTAATTATTAGCAAATTTTAAAATTTTGTGGGTATTTGCACCCACCATGATAGATGTAGCTTCGCCAGTGCATTAAGGCAGACACGTGTTCTGCTTCACCAAACGCCAGATAAAAACAACCAAAGATCAAATATTTTACCGTTTCAGTAGGCTCGCTCTTAGGTTTGTTCGCATGCGAGGTTACTCGTCTAATTGGCTTTCTTCTCTTGTGGAAGGATCCATGGAGAGAATTCATCATTGAGCTTTCAGGCCACTTGCCACTCCTGTCTCTTGGATCCAAGTTGCTCGGACCCCAGGTGTACATGACAAACTTCCTCACCTGTTAGCAGCGGAATCGGTAAGATTTATTAATCAACGGGAACTGAGGAACATATATGATGCTCATCATTAGATCATGACATGCTTTACCTTGTCCCAATTCTGTTGAGCACGCTCTTTGCTCAGAACTCTCAGCATTCTTGTATCCTCATCACGTAACTTCTTTATCCTACCTTCACACTGAAACATCAATGTGTTATTTAAGCAAGCAATTGCATTATAAATCAGAGCCACAATTACAAAGAGATAATTATTCCTTTGTTTTTACAAGAGTTGAAATTTTGTGTAATATGAATAATGATACCAAATAATGACACTCATGAATGCAGAGTGGACCAATAGAGAATAGAATGTCGCAATGAGGAATAGCTATTACACCTTTCAACTACTACCATGTAAGATACGGAAAGAGTCTCGTTGACAACAATGGAGAAAATCATATAAAAATACTGGAACCAAAATTACACAAATGGGTCACTGACTTACTTGAGCCATGAGGAAGAGACAAATTGCCACACTGAAAGCATACAAGCCACCAATACTCGCAAGTACACTAACTGCAGAAAACAATTACCATTAGATGCTAGAACTGAAAAATGCGCATATTATAAGCTCAAGATTATACCTCCTATTACTTTTAGGGGTTCAGTTGGGCACTTGAGTTGACATTCTCACATACATCAATAGAATACCTACTAATACATGAAATAGGTGTTCCAAAAGCTACTGCCTATGTCATTTTTATGCATTTTTTTCCATTCAATTATGAAAAAATTTCTTGTTAGGGATTCCAAAAGCTACTGCCTATGTCATTTTGCTGTTTGGTTATGAAAGTAACCATGGGACACCAACTAATAAAACGTTAAACACTAAACGTGTGCTTCTGGATTAAGTATTTTCATGCCTGGAGCAGTAATGCAGAATAAATTACAATACCAGAAATTCAGGATTAAGTTACTCTCATAAAGCTATGCATTATCACTATATTAAGCGAAACCAGATACACATTGGGATGAAATTTCTTATATACTTAAAATATATTTATCAGGTCATATCACTGTACAGTTCTAAGAAAACTAGTATTCTGAGGTTTAATAATCTATCACAGAACAAATTATTTGTCAGTTGAGAACTACACTATTCATAGGAGTATTTAGTATTGTAATCTGAAGTAAGATGGTAAAACTATTT
The DNA here is from genome assembly GCA_001602275.1 of Zoysia japonica. Classification (NCBI taxonomy): domain Eukaryota; kingdom Viridiplantae; phylum Streptophyta; class Magnoliopsida; order Poales; family Poaceae; genus Zoysia; species Zoysia japonica. Next base: position 756,165 of record BCLF01000043.1, read on the forward strand.
GTAACTCGCTACTTTGATACTCCATAGACTCTAAAGACTACTTATAGAGTCACCACACCACATGGAGAAGCTAAGTCTTGCCTTCATGGGAGGCTTACCTGGACCCAAGTTATTTTCACTACTGATCTCCACAATGTAGTCAGAAAGGAAACTGATGTAGAGTGTCGTATTTATTACTCCATCAGCAGGATTCTGCAGGGAAGAATTTAGAGTGCGAACATCTGAGAAGGTAGAACCTTGAGTAAAGTCCTGAACAAGTGGCTGCAACAGCTTCATGTTATGGTGATTTTTATATATTTGAGGAAACAATTGAATCTTGAGCACATTTGAATCTTTTCCTCTGAATGTCTTCAGCTTATGATCAGCATAATTTTCAGAGCTTATGGTACCACCCACAAAGCTCATGTATTTATCGTTCCCATGCTGCTTTGCTGTCAGGTTAAACTGGAAGCCGACAGCGGCAGCTGGGCGCCTTGGTTGGTCAACAAACTGCCAGGATACGTAGTGGTCTCTCGGAGGGATCCGGCAACCATTGCACTTGAGTGAGATAGATGGTCCCTGGCTTGTGTTCTGGCAACTATAGGTCAATAATCTCGACAGAGGCAGCACTCTGAAGTCCAGAAACCCAGGAGTGCCCATTGCTATTGTTGAAGGGGGGATAGCTTGAGCGCAGGACATACTAGAGACAGTGGTTATGTGAAACTCAAGATCATTCACAAATGATAGTAAATCCGGAGTATTAGCTGGTTTAACTCGATGCACTTCGACGTTGCGCTGATTGATAGCTTGATACAAAAGCCTGCAATAAGCAAGAAATGAGTGACCCAAAGAGCCTTGTTACTTAGCGAGCATATTATTCCAGTACTTAAGTTATACGAACATCACTTACACAGTGACCAATCCAGTTAAGAGTATCAAGGTAGCCACCGAGAACATACCACCAAGCTCCGTTTTTCTTTTCCTCAATACTTGCTGATCCTCCTGGATTTTGACAAGGTACACCAATAAAATTTTCATAAGGCCCAGAAGGCTTCACATAGATAGAACAAATGAAAGGAATAAACAGTGCAAAAATGAATGCTCTCCATCTGATGGCTGATGAATGCGGATATTCTATTGTGTCAGTGTTACAAGGGTTTTTGTATTAAGATAAGTTGGCAAGAATCCATTTCATGTTATAACGCCCTGCTCCAAACCTCAATAAGGATAGTTGCTAGCTAGATAAGAAAAAAATATGAAATACCACAGGTAGAGGGGGGAATGGGCAAATTGATTTGTTTACAAATAATAGTTAGTTCATCATCAAAATGCATAATGAAACTGATAAAAGATGCAATACCACAGTGAAAAAAAAACTCAATGTTGGTAGGGCATTAGTATGTGGTTGATAGGGGAAACGGACCGCCCAATGATTGTTGTGGAAGATGAGGTCGAGGCGGCTGATCCAGAACCTGGAGCGGAAGAGCTTCCTGTGCCTGACAGGGTCCTGTCCGCCGAACCGCGCGGCGGCGCAGAAGGCGAACCAGGAGAGGAGCGCGGCGAGGGCGGCCCAGAGGAGGACGGCCTGGGACTGCGTGAGCCGGCGGATGGCGTCGAGGGAGAGGACCGGGGCCAGGAAGTAGAGGCTCTGGTTACGGGACGCGCCCACGAAGCCCACCTGCCACTCGCCGAACGCGCCGTGGCCGCCCGGCAGAGACACGCAGCTGCTGCCGTTCCCGCCGGCGAGGAGGTAGTACCCGGGGTCGCAGGCGCAGAGGGTGGCGTTGGAGGCGAACATGTGCGCCCCCGCGCACGCCATGGCTGACAGAAGCAGTCAAGCTGCCTGCTGCCGCCAATTTGTGCTCAGGTTGGCAGCAAAAGAAAAACGAAATGCGGACGATTATTCAACCAGTCGCTTCAGGAGTATGGATTGTGATGGTAATCAATCGACTACTCACGCCGCCAGCAGGGAGCCGGAACAAGCTCGGGCTCAGCTCCGGCTCCGGCCACCGAGAAGTAGGATGAACCAGGAGAGCTAAGGAGAGACGAGCAATCAAGATTCTAGAACGATCGAGCTCGAAAAACATGGAAAGGACGGGAGCCCAGGCATCGAATCGTGTTCTTTGCTTTCATCCAAGGTGCAAGCGCAGCAAGCCCCAGCCTCCTCCCTGCTTTTTCTCCGCTGGTTTTGTGTGGAACTGGTGGGAGGAAGGAGAAGACTCCACCAGCTTCCTTCAAAGCTTGACCAGCTCGACAACAAGATACTGAAAAATAATACAGCCACTGAGGTCAGACTTGCATGCAACCGCTTTTGCCAGCTCATCCCCCATCCTTTTATTTTTTGCCCCACTATAAAAGGTCGTCGATACTTGACAGGTTCCGGACCTGCGGTAGGAGAGAATTTGAATTTCAGGCGCACTAGTATTTATTTGTCCTCCGAATAATTTAAATGTACGGAATATATTTTGTGTACTCATTTTCCCTTGTGAAATTCCTTTAAAAAAGGGCTGAGGCTAAAATTTCTACTACTTTCTTTATCGTGTATTTGTGCAGTGGATTATTTTCACGCATAAAATAGCCAAAAAAGTCAGCAAATAGAAATTGCTCTCTGTGAGGAATTGGTATTGGATTATTACGTGTGTTCTTTGTACGTAGTTTATCGACCAGTTTTATTTAGTTTTAAAATTTTAAAAAAAATTATTATTTTTTATATTTTTTAAAAATCAATCATCCGATCAAACTAGATCAATTTCATTAAAAATCGTAAAAAATTGAATGGTTTTCAACAATTTTGTAAACTTTGGTCCCTCGTTGAAACAGAACACTGAAACGTTGTTGGCACATGGAATCCGCTTGTGTCTGTCAAGAACTTGCGCACTGAAACCCAACTAGACCCGGATTTAGAACCGGCTCGTACCCCTAGCCCCAGGATGACGAAAACTAAGGAAGAACCAGTGCCGTGTCGATGGAGAATTTTCAATCGACGAACACTACAGAAGAACAGGTATTTCCCTTGTCCAGCTCGATCGCGCTGGAACGCTGGTATTCAGCTTCTCCCCACTGAACCCAGGCATACGCAACGAGCAGCCAGCGGCATGGCGGCCTGTAAAGTGTCCCGCCTCGACGTCGCCGTGGAAGACGGTATTCCGGCCGTAAAGATCAAGGCGGGCAGGTGCGCGTTCGTCCAGGTCCTCGTCGCGCTAACCTTCGTCGCCGTCCCGTACGTGCTCCTCTACGCCTATCGTTTCTCCTTTCCCGTCGCGCACGGCGGCGCCGCGGCGTTCTTGGGCTCGTGCGTCGGGAGAGGCGTCGTCGCGGAGGCCGACGGAGGCGGCGTGCCGGTTCTTGATAACCAAGTGGGTTCTCCCTGCTCGCCGTTGCCCGACCACACCATCTGCTGCGACCGCTCCAACTACAACTCCGACGTCTGCTTCATGGCCGGCGACGTGCGCACGGTCACGGACGGCACGAACCTTTCGCTCCTGCTGTTCCCGCCCAGCGGAGGCGGCGGCGGCGCCGTGGAGGAGGAGCGGATACAGCCGTACACGCGCAAGTGGGACGGCATCATCACGAAGACCATCCACGAGGTGAAGCTCCGCGCGGCGCGGCCGGAGGAGGCCGCGGCGCACCGGTGCGACGTCCGGCACGCCGCGCCGGCCCTCGTCGTGACGGCGGGCGGGTACAGCCGCAACTTCTTCCACGCGTTCAACGACGGGTTCCTGCCGGCGTGGCTGACGGTGCAGCACCTCCGCCGCCGCGTCGTGCTCGCGGTGATCGCGTACGACCCGGCGTGGGCCGGCAGGTTCGGCGAGATCATCGCCGGCCTCTCGAGCTACCACGTCGTCGACCTGCTCAGGGACAAGAGGACGCACTGCTTCCCCGGCGCCATAGTCGGGAGCCGGTACCACGATTTTCTCGCCGTCGACCCCGCGAGGCTTCGGGACAACAAGACCATCGTCGACTTCCACAACTTTCTCGCCAAAGTGTACGAGGCCAGGGACTGCGGCAAACCATCTGCCGCCGACACGGCGGCACGGGAGCAGGCGCGGCGACGGCTACGGCTGGGTATCGTGTCGCGCAAGGGCTGGCGCGTGCTCACGAACCAGGCGGAGGTGGCGCTGGTCGCGGCGTCGGTCGGGTTCGACGTGGACGTCGTGGACACGGGCAACGACGTGATGCCGCCGTTCTCGGCCGTTCACGCCACGGTGAGCGCGTACGACGCGCTGGTGGGCGTGCACGGCGCGGACATGACCGCGCTCCTGTTCCTGCGTCCCGGCGCCGCGGCGCTCATCCAGGTGGCGCCGCTGGGCCTCACGGACCTCTCGCTCGTCCTCTACGGTATGCCGGCGATGAAGTTGGGGCTGCCGTACGAGCAGTACGACGTGGCCGTGGAAGAGAGCTCGTTGAGCCGCAAGTACCCGCCTGACCACGTCGTCGTGGCCGATCCGGCGAGGGCGAGGCGGGAGCAGGGGAGCAAGGAGTGGGACCTCATCGAGCATGTGTACTTGCGCGGGCAGAATGTGACCCTGAACCTCGGCAGGTTCAGGAAGACGTTGGCCAGGGTGCACTCGCTGCTGCAGCAGCGACGACGATCTTTACCCGCCGCAGACGCGTCATCCCCTGAAATATAATTTCAAGCTTATTTTACAACTGCTATATGAATTTTCTCTATTTTCTTTCAATTAATATGAGAATTCAACATTCGTTGATCAATTTGATCATCACAGAACGTGCTCAAAATAATCGAAATCGATTTTTTTTAGTCCTCTAAACTGGTTACAACAGCTGCAGAAAGCGAGTAGGGACTTAAATTAGTGTGGGACTTTGAAGCAGCTGGGGATCATCCTTGTTTTCGGACAACTCAGCAATATCAGGCAGGGTCAGCACTACAACGGTTTAAAGTGCCCTGGCAAATCAGCAGTCTAAGAAGAACTGCACATATTTCAAACATCTTTGGATTCAGCAACATTGCTATCAGGGTTTACATGCCAGGCCGGCAGACCATCGCAATTAGTTGGAGTAAACTACATCTCCTTGTCTGCGCACAAAACTATTCAGGCCACCAATAAGTTCATTCACGTTCTCCAGTATACTAGTAACAATAATACACGCTATAATTCAACTACAAAAATGGTAAAGTACATGGTGTGACGAGAACCTTGAATTCAAATTCCGGTGGATTTCTGGTTGCCTACTCCGAATAAATTCTCAAACAACTTTGGAGCCATTGGAGGAAGAACCATAGGTACCGGAGCCATGAAATTAGTTATCTTCTCATGAACATGATACCTGAACATATCAATGGGCCCACCAAGGAAGGGAAACAAGTTGGGGAAAAAAGTCAATAATAGCTCATTATGTATGCATCACCACAAAATAATGTAAATAGGTTGGGAAAAATCAACATCATCACATGATGTAAGCATCGTTCAAGAAAGGAGCGAGTGAGCATGAGAGGTAGAGAAAACAAAGACTGCACCTTATCTTCCTGCTCTTTGATGCCCGTCGATCAACAAGCTTTCTCTTTTTATGCTGCTGTTTCTTTAGAGCATAAAATGCAGACTCTGCATATGTATGAAATGGTTTTAATGGATGATCAAGGCCAAACAAAAAAAAATATAGACCTATATAAAGCATATAACGTAGTAACAAATTCTGCTAAAGCCCTCGGTGTGACATGATCCATGAGTTCCAAGGCCATTGTTTTTTGTGTGTATGGAAATCTCCACAGGCAATTACATCATACTCCAGGGGAAAAGAAGAAAAACAGCAATGTCACAAAAATCTCAATCTCAGAACAGCAACAATTTTAAAAGGGCTCTTTCAAAAAGGCAAACTAGAGTTTAGAATACAAATGAAATATCGGAGAGTACCCATTTTTAAAGACATCTTTTGTAAGAAATCAAAACATTTAGTGCACTCATGATCCCACATGGAAAAAATGAGACAAACAAAAACTGCACCAGAATTGACAGTAAAAAGTGCAGTCCCTGAAAATGGATTAACCTGATGACCCTCTATCACATGACTCCAGAAACTCCTTGAGCAGTTGTTGATAGAACTCAGAATCGTCAATAAGTTCAGGATCACCCTCCACATTGTGCCCCTACGTGACAGCAAGGAGAGTAAATGAGGCCATGAAATGCACTCCACATATATGTCCCCTAATTTTGCAGCAGAAAACAGTCCAATATCCAACAAACTTGAAATGCAAATATGAAAAAGATCATCTCAATGGAAACAAAAATAATGCAGTTTCATTAGTTCGACAGAGAGGCAGCTAGGCTAGAAATAATTTAATCGTAGAAATGCAGTGTTGCTCAAACCTCCTCAGCAGTTTCAGGATCTTCTGCATCCTGAAAAAATGGATTGGCAAAGGTTAGATGCTAATTGTTAAACATGTGTGCAAACATGATTGTTGCACCTTTTTAAAATGCATTTAAATCACCTCCCCAAATACTCCAACAGCAGATTTAGTCAAGTACATCCTGTTAATCATCCGACTTGGGTCTCTCATATAACCAGCAACTTGGTCACTTATGTCCTGTTTGTGTACAACAGGGAAAAAAATTAGGCATCAGGTGCTCAAGGGTGATAAAGGGCATAACTGATAGAAGTTAAATAAGCATTCAGGCAACCTGATTAAATGCATGTAGCTTTCCTTTCAGGGCGGCAGCACCCGTTGTAACTTGTATTTTCCTATGCCATTTATCAACCTCGGTATTTCTGAACTTGGTTACCCTGTCAAAAGTAGATAACCAAGATTAGGTTTATTTTGCATGAGCACATACCCCAAGCAAAACTAATATACTTTTAGAACCTCCTTGTGCATGGCAAAACCAGCTGGGGGACAAATCACATTAGCTCAATGAGTTATTTTACGCGTTATATGTATCATTTTAGGTAGCAGTAAGTTGCCTACTAGTCATTTACATTATTATGGTTTTAGGAGATCGTGGTTTAAAAAGGAGGAAGAAAGGAAAACCGTATTTGAAAATTACTGAAGACTTCAAGTATGTAGAAGAACAAAACAAATCTTACTACCAGGACCTGATAAGATACGTATACAGCTATAGAACTTGACATTACTGATTTGTTACGATAGATCTTTACTACTAGTATGCACTTTTTAGAATATGACTGGAAACTGTAGGCATGCAAAAAACTGTAGATAACTGAAGGCATAACATCTAGGAATACTGATCAAGCCTGCCTGTTAGTTTGCACTGCTAATGTGAATTTTACCTTGTATGCGATTTCTGCACTTCTGACCACTCTTCATCCTCTCCGTTCGAGGCAGGTGTTTCTGGCATCAAATTAAGAATTATGAACATATATAGATGATGCCGTGATTTTTAATGGAAGTACTGAACATGGACAGCAGTAATACCATCTGCACCCTTTGCAGCCTGATTACTTTCCAGCATAGCCTATATGTTATGTTTAACACAGTAAGGAATACATCGATAGGGCTAAGTAAAAACCATATTCGGAAGGTAAAAGCATAAACAGCTAATCAAACCTCTTGGAGCTCCAGCATGCTATCAAGAGTCTGCTTTGACGAATTCAGTAGATTAAAGTAGGCTTGCTCTATCTCCTTGTCATGATTGCAGAACCTTGTCTTCATGGGTTCCTGCAAGCGCACAACATGGCAAACATTTGAGCATATATTTTGACGTACAACAACTCTGTATGAGAGAGAGGTACAATTATGAGGAACCAAATAGAATGCAGGGTGCAATGATTGTGGGAGTGAGACCTGGGGCAACTTATTTGAAGTGGAAAACGCCTTCTGCAGCAAGAACCTCATTTCCAGGGTCTTGTCCCATATCGCCTTCAGTAAGCAGAAATTGGCAGGTTAAGTAGCTTGAAAGCATTGAATACTACATAGCACATGATTGGAGGTATCATAGCAGAACAAAAAAGGTGGGAAGGCACCTTTTGGTTTTTGACCGCTTGACCTTTCAAGGCATCCTCCTCTCTGTGCTGTTTCATCATCTTCGAAACACTTAAACCGCCGAAGCGCACTTCGGTTGTTAGAATCCCCAAAGCTGTGGGCGCACAAAACTGAGCCTCGCCTTGTTACCTTAAACTTTGGGCGCCGGCGGTGGTAGCACCGGCGTGGGAGAGGGGCACACCTCAAGGGGGCTAGGCCGTCTACGGCTTGAGCGCGGGCGGCGGAGGTAATGACCGGGACGAGCGTCTCCGGCTGCAACGACGAGCAAGTTGGAGGCGAAGGCCGTGAGGCTTGTCGGCGTGGGAAAGCTAGGGCATTAGTCGATTGGGCTTTAAGCCAGATGTTACATTATTTACATTATTGGGCCTGGGCCAGAGCTGAACGGCGGCTGTGCCTTTTATGGCGAAGGCCTGAAGAGGAGGGAATAAAAAGTGCCTTGCGAGTGAAATGAAGTGCTAATACAGACTTATAGCAATGCCATTGTTTGGTTACTTTTCGTGTTTGTAATAATCACTAAACTTTAATTTGCTTGTATAGATTATTTCTGATGCCATTAGTTTATGCTTCAGGACAGAATAACAATTCCATCTAAATGAACTCATTGCTACAGTGATTTTCTGAGAGCAATTGTTACAGTGATTGATTAGTTCGATTGTTTGCTTTGAGTACTAAAATGGTTTTGAAATGCAAGTGATATTCACATTCCCACTTTCGAAAGCATTGAACCGAGGGCACAGTGTAGAAAAAAATTATTCCACTTAAGAATATGGGATTTTCAGTGTTAACAATGTACAACCATTCAATTAGAGATGCACCAAAGAATCGATGTTAGTTTTCATACTTTCTACACATAAATCTTTCTATTCTCCCATGGGGTTTGCCAGCCCAGTATAGAGCATAACTCCCACTGAATACCTCAAGATAAATCTCTGTAGGAATCCTTCCCTGCGAAATGGGCACAACAAAAACAATGGCAACACCAGCAATGCAGCGACGTGGGGTTCTTTGCTCCACAGCTCCATCTGTTTGTGTTCAAGTATACTATGTACAGAATTCCTGAAAAAAATAACAGAAAAAAAAAATCAATTTATCTGGCATCAACCGCTGACTAGGCAGAAGCCCACCAATGACATAGGAGTACCTTGCAATGACGGGTGACGGCACAACTCAGAAATGCACCAGGCTTGCTCCATCACCCCTAAAAACCAAAGTATTGCTAAAAAAACAGTCTTTTTCTACAATTGAAAATGGAAAACTTCAACTTTCTTTTTCATCACTTGAAGCCCCTTTCAACGACTGCAAGACATAAATAGAACACTCAATGAAACCAATCTTAGACTGGACATTGTTGAATTTGGAATAAGACTTTCAGAATTTACCTTGTGCTTATACTTCTTCCTTAACTTGATAGCCAAGCGTACACATCTTTTTACATTGATTTTCAGCACATTATCATTGAACATCTAAAAAAATTTCATCCCAAATAAATATCACAAACAAGGGGTTTAAGAGACAGTAAATAAAATAGTTATTGAACTTGCCTTGATTGCATCATCAATTGAGCGAGTCCCTCTGATAATCTTGTAGCGGTTGATTATCAAGATTGCTGCTACACAGAATATAGCTAGTTCCTCATCTTCACTCCTTGCTAATACATTTGCACTCAAATGGGGCATCTGCTGATGCCTTGCCCATATTATAGCACCTGACAAACCACAGAGATGATTTCTTGTGCTGGATTTCACTACAGGATGGCAAGCTCCACAGATTTTACCATTCCTACGATGGGATTTTCTAACTTTGGATTTTCTAGTGAAACTGCTCATCCGATGCACTTCTTTGGCCTCACATGATAAATCATTCCTCAGGTCTACTAGCAATGGTTCTAGACAGTTCTCTTCCAAACGCCTGATTGCATCTTCATCAAAATCAGCAGCCCACATCATCTAGAAACAAGAATAATTGTTACCGGAAGATTATAGTGCAAACAGCATTTTAAACAAATTAATTGCTTTACATTATGCAGTTCAAGTAAATTCATGTAGCCATGTTGTAACATATGAGACTATATGCAGGCCTCTATTTTTATTTCTAATTCAAATAAAATATTAACCATAATTTCACCAACATATCTGGTTCAAAGAATTCTCATGTTAACTTCACGCAAGAATTAGATAGGTAGGACTGTACAAAAATAACACAAATATCCTAAAGAGCCATACCTCCCACATGATCAGTGATTCCTCAAAAGATAGCTCCCGACGAAAAAGCACTAGCAGCATCCGGAAAGCAAAATGAAGGCTTTCAGCACCAATTGCTGATAAATGATCAAATAATTCAACATCTGTCAATTCCATGATCTTCCACAATGCTTGCAACTGCTTCATAACTCCTGTTGGCCCCTCCATCTGAAAATTTTCACGCTAAGGAGCAGCAGAACATACATTATCCATCAAGAAGTGCAAGAGGCCGAACTAAAGGATGTTATTCATAAAATTTAAGGTAGAAGCAAATTACCATCCTTCTCAGTAGCATCTCAAAGCACCAAAAGGCATCTGCATCATCCTCATAAATGACAACAAAAGGTGACAACAGATCACTCATGCCTGCAATAACATTATCCTATTTAGCATTTAAGATACATCAAGAAATAATTAATTATAGAACATATAAATCCACTAAAACATGCAAACCTTGACAATATCCAGTGGAGGGGTCAACCCATGCATAAACTGCTAGTATATCTGACATTCTGGCCATATTCCTTGATTCTCCATAAAAATCAAGGTGACTATCTGTTCTCACCACATCAACCACTGCATCAAGAATTTTTTTTTCTCATAATTAAAACACAATAAGAAGAGATCACCACAATTGAGCAAAGTGAAGGAAAAAATAACATACCAATTCGATGCAGTGTCCAAAGCCATTCCGAGACCCGATCTTTGTCAGCAACCAAACAACTAGATTGGGTGCCATCAACTAAATCTTCTTCTGGGGCATCTGATATTCTCATCGAATCTATAATTTCTCTACTATATCCAGAATTATCTAACCATCTGTCTTGCTTGTATGCGTCTGACTGAAAAATGGCTGAGTCACTGTTGCTTGCTCGAAACAGGTCATTGGAGAATGAATTTGACTCTATAATGAGGCCTATGTTATTATTTATTTGGAAGCTGTGCATGCGTTCATCCCTAGGCTTTAGCCTTTCTTCAGGAACTGAGAAACTACAGTTACTTTCCTCAACTCCATTGATATCCCCACTACCATTTGCAAACAAGTTTGTACCAGGAAGAGAAGGAAAATCAATGGTCTCACTGTCATACCTTGGTTCACCAATGTCATCATAATCTCCAGAACCTCTAGTATCATTATGCATGTTGAAATAAACTGCTTCAGCTGATTTACTACAGCTTATCTTATTTTGAGACTCGGGTGTGCCACCAGACCCATAATTCCAATCAGACTTTTCTGCTAAACTACAAGGTGCATGTTGTGAAGCTAGCTGACTTGTGCTAACTTCTTCTCCACTGTCAGTTTCTTTGGGCAACGTCCTGACATCCATCAGTTTCGATCCAACAGCGTAAGCAAGCTCACCTGTACCAATGCTTGCATGCATGCTCTGGCATTGTCGGACTAAAGATTGATATTTCTCCCTGCATAGAAAGAAATAAAGCATAAAACTAGAGCGAAAAATTCTCATCGGTGTGAAAATGCAAAGGAAAACATTACAGTCTCCAAGGTTTAAGGATTCCTGTTATGTTCGGGAATGCTATTGACTAGGGAAACCAAAAAAGGAAATAAATCACAAAGGTTGAAAATGGAATTCTGCCCCTCTAAATAGTACTACCTCCGTCCCTAAATTCTTGACACTTTTGACTTTTAGAGTCGTCTCTCGGGGTTTCATCTCTAGCCTATCCCAACTTGCTTGGGACTAAAGGCTTTGTTGTTGTTGTTGTTGTGTTGTTGTTTTGACTTTTAGACACCATGTTTGGCCATTCGTCTTATTCAAAAAAAATTACAAATATAAACATAAATTAGGCATGTTTAAAGCATCTCTTATTATAAAACTAATCAAACAAAATAAATGACTTTTTTACAAAATTTTGAATAAGACAAATGGACAAACATGGTGTCTAAGAGTCAAAAGTGTCAAGAATTTAGGGACGGAGGTAGTAAGAAATGTTTCATCTGCGCCATCCAAGTAGAGAGCATAACCAAAATTCAGTTATCTGGAGATGAAATCAAATAGGCCAGCTAACCTCGGAACAACCAAATTTATAATTTAGAGATTCGAGAGAAAATCATGGATTGACAAATGACAGCGCCAGTCTATTCCTTGAAGAGCGCACAGAGTAGAAGTATAAACATAAATGGAAAATATGTTTAACAAAGACGCATTATCTTGGAAAATGTTCAAATATTATCATTATGACTGATATTCCAGAACATGTTACTACAATATCTAAATACTATTTAATATAGTCTTCACATATAAATAGAAAAAATAAGCATTATTTTGAACTATATGTTTTAAATGTTTTGTATATGGATGATGAGGACACTTGGAAGGATATCAAAATTGAGCAAGAACAGTTTGCTGGAGAGGATGCCTAGCAAAGCATTGTATCTGAACCATAAAACATAAATGGTAAAATTCCTGTACTGAGAAATAGAAAAAGAACACACCTTCGAGCAGCTCTTAGTTTCCTCCTATATTCTGAGGTGCTAGTTAAAGTATAGCAGCCGAGAAGAAATTCCCAAACTTCTGCCCGAATAGAGGGATCCACACCCTGCGCATCAACAATGAAGCTAGAGCAAGTTTTTAAGGACACATAACCACTGTCGTGCATTCACTATTAACAGATAACCAGGCAGTTACTGTATTATGGTGCAAAAAAAGATCTCCATCCAGAGCTAATAACAATGTGAAACTATGAACTAAAATAGCACGAAAAGGGAATTTCCTGAAACTTCAAATCAAAATTAACTCACCCCTAAGATGATGAATTTAAGAGCTTTGTGGAAACTTATAACCTTTCCATCACTGTCAAAACATGTGTGCCATTTATCTGGTTTGAGCATTTTGCTTCCCTGTACGATCCCAGATAGAGAACAAAAGTTGTTAGCAGTGCATGAAAAAGTTGAATTGAAGTATTGCATTCGTAGTTCTAGTACATAATCTGCAGGACAAATGTATAAAATAATGTTTCTATTACAAGTTGTTTAGCAGGCTGTAAATTTATTAGAATGATTCATAGTTATAGTATATCGTCATCTTTCTGGTGCCAGATGACTAATTGCCTTCGGAATGTGCTACCTAAAAATTTGCGATCATATAAAATAGTGCAGTTAATCACAGGATGGAGGTAGTCATCAATATTCCCCAAGAGCCTCTGTAAGCAGTTAGAGAATCTCCAACAATTATGCAGAAAAACTCACAAAAACATGTTTAGGAAGTTACTAAAAGACTGTTGGGAGTAAAATAAGTCTCCTTCTCCAACAATTCCCATATATCATTTCCAAACAACTTCTAATCTATCCACATCAGTTAATTTCTGTTGGACCTGGAATTTCGGGAGTGCAAACCTGGTCGCTAAATGTGGCAAGCGAAAGTTTGTGTATTGGGAATCAGTATATTTAGGGAGTCAGTTTAGGTACTTCTTTTACATAGTTGTTGGAGATGCTCATACTGCGAGAGAATATTGACAGCATCCTAAATAGCAGTAAGAAAGAAATTTGGCTCTACAAGATACTCAAGTACCACAATCAATAAGCTTAAGGCATCTCTGGAACGACAATTTTTTGGCCCAAAAGCATTGTAAATTACAGGCCCGAGAAATTACATGCTACGTGTAAGATGTCGTTTGGATAGCTGGTTAGCCCATTAGAATTATAATTTTGGGTTGTTAGTTACAACTAGAAAAATAAAAACACCTCAATTAGCCACGTTAATTTCCAACAATTATCAGGTTTAACTCCGTCCTGCGAGTTGCGAGCACAGGGTGCTCTTCAAGTAACCTTCCTTCTTGTGACTCTTGGCACCGCTTCGCTCCCTCATGGTGGCCCCAGCCACTTGCTCCCATGCCGCCCTTCGGCACAACATCTTCTCTCCCTTCAGGTAGCCAGAAGCTGGGAGTTAAATCCCACTCATGCAGCATGGTCACATTCGCCTTCTTAATGTTGACGTCCTTGGGATACTATTGATGAACTAATTAATGGCTTTCTCCTCTCCGTCTCTCTTTCTAGGCCTGGATCTTGCAGTCATAGGATCATCAAAATAGTGGAGCCAATGGATTTGTGTTCTTTATTTCTTCAATTCTGATAAGAAATTTCATCTTGTTTGAGATCCAATTCGATGAGACAATTTCTTTTTTGCCATCCAATTTGATGCTTTGATTGATGGGTTTGTCATCTGTCCCAATAATAGTCCGCTGGTTCCTCGGTTCTACTTCTAATTTCATCCTCTGATGGCTTTCTTATTTCAAATCTTGGGCATTTTGAGGATTTCATTTGTTTCTGCCTCCACCCAAGGGGGGTGGACTACTTCCTGAGAATCATGTGGCACCAGCGTCCCAAGGAACAAGGAGGCAAAGACGCCCTTGCCGGAAACAAGGGGTGGCACCTGCAGCTTTATTATTCTTTTTCTACCAACAAAATGTCAATGCCAAACAGAACTTTACAAGTATTGCGCAGGGCTTCTTGTGCTCTTGGAAATACACCCGGGAGCCATTTACAAGTGCAAACATTGACAGGAGTCCAGGACTTCCAAACAGGATCTTATTGTTTTCATGTGTAGTGGTGCATGATAAATACCTAATACAAACAGCATATGCAGTAATAACACAACAAAAGAAAGTATGAATTATGTGGGTGCCATCTATATATGTATACTGATTATAAAATAGTAAGAATGAGCCATTCATCATGGAGTTAGTTCTTAGTGGAAGCAAAGCATAGACCTTACTCGTCAGCGCCAATACATACCCAATGAGCAGCAGAAGTCATCAACGCAATGACAAGTAAGAGCCAGATAGCCAGGCATTGGCATTGGTGTTTAACATCATGCAATCCGTATGAAATGTAGAAGCAGCATCAGTAGATAAGAAGCAAAGCAAACTTAACCGGAGAGGGGTTGATGCAGGGGTCGCCAATATCTCGGACGAGGGAACCAACACCACGCTGGAGGTTGGCCATGGCGCCGCCGGCGCGGCCTCCGGCGCCGCACATCCACTTGATGTATTCCCCGCCGGCGCCATCCAGGCCGGTCCTGACCTGGGGCATGGGGTTCACTTTGAGCCCGGCTCAAATTTTGCTGGAAACAAGCTGCGCCAGCAGCACCTCGACTCGGTTGATGCCGCACGCTGAGGGCGAGGAAGAAGACGAACCAAACCGGATCCAACAATGGAGGGGACGACTAGGATTCGACCGCGGGACACCACAGCGAATCCGCGACCAACTGAATGGAGAGCAAAGCACTTGAATTAGGCAGCGAGCAAAGCCAACTCCGAGAACAACCCGTACAAGCAATCGCGAGGTGGTTACCGACAAGCGAAGGGAGGGATCGCGCCAGGTGCGGTGCGCGTGGCCGGATCTCCACTCCACGCCAGTCCAGCCCAGTTGCAGCAAGGGAACGCGGCGTGCGGAAGAAGAGGAGGGAGAAGCACCTCCACGAAACAAGGCTGCAGCACGAGGCGGCCTGACTCTTCGTACAACCCGTCGCCGGCGGCGAGGTCGACGACGACGCGGCACGACTGGTTCTATTTTTTTTTCTTTGATTGCAGCACGACTGGTTCTGGCGGCGTAGAATCTCGGGGGAGAGAGGGAGAGGAGGAACGGAACCCTCCCTCGAAGTTGCGGTTTTCCGGTCTTGCCCCTAAGTCGATGGCGGAGCTGCATTGCGGCTGGGGAAGAGCGTGGTGGCATTTTTGTCATAAACGGAGATACGGCACGTCCGGTTCGCGTAGTTCGTTCGGTCCGAGGGCGCGGATCCTGTTCGGGGCAAGTGGAGCTAGTCCAGAAACCGAATCAATGCCACTTACGACGGGGTCGTACCAAATCCGCATAAACTCTACCGAATTATACTCCCTTTGTCCAACAATCAAACATCAGTATTAGTACCAAATTAATTCAATATTTTAAAAGTTAAGATAATTTGACATTAGTCAAATCTAAAGTGACACTTATAATGGGACAAAAGGAGTGTTAAAACATACTCCTACCTGCAAGGTTGTTTTAATTTCCTTGAAGAAACGTTAACATCATCAAAAAGAATATGATGCAATTGAATGATAATTAGTGCAAAATGAATACGCTCGCTTAGACTGTAGTACAATAGGTTGATTAAACTTCCAACGGTTTTATTCCCTCAATTATACGGAACACGCTCTGTCATGTTTATCGATAATCTAGAACAAATTTGGGATACGTACTGATGCAATATACAACACAGAATATTCAGTTATTTTTGGTATTCTGCACTTGCTCAACTTTAAAAGTTCATTATGCATGTTTACAATTACCAATCACTCGGCTCCAAAATTTGGACGTAAGGGGTGTTGACACGCCCGACTAGAGCAAACATAACAGTGGGAGATATTTGTCGGCGCCTTTTGTTGGTTTCTTTTCGTGACATAGAAGGATTGCCACAACACATAACCCAACAATACAGTTTAATGTCTCTGTTTTAAAATAAGTGTTCATTTAGGTTTCGTGCCATCTAGCTTTGATCAACGATTTTTATAGATTTGGTTAACTTTAAAAACCTAGTATTTGTACTTTTAAAATTTTTCATAAAAAATACTAACATGATATATATTTTATATATATTAAAAATAATTTATATTTATAAAAATCATTGATAAAAAATAAATTTGACTAAATTCTGATGAACACTTATTTTGAGACGGAGATAGTAAGTTCACATAGACAACAGTAAAGAGTATAGAGTATGAGCCTAAAGCTCCATATAGTCCTCCATGATCCATTCTATTCCCATCTAAGTCAGTTTGTGTTGCAATTTCTTTGTGAGAGAGATCAGTTTCATGGTCAGTTGCGCGCGGGGTGGCCGGGTGGGTCGCGAGTCACCGACTCCAGTCACGAGGCAGACGCATGGGGTGGGGAGGAGAGGAGGGTTGGGGAAAATTAAAAAATCTGCGCGATAATTATCGCGCTTTTCGTATATATTTTTGTTGTACATCTTTAGTTGAAGCAGTATATTTTAAATTTATTATTTAACAAATAGAAATATAGCTGATTTGATATAAATGACAAAGTTTCATAAACCTATACTCCGATCTCACAAATAAGTTATCGACATGGTCTTCAGAATATAAGTGTAACCCTTGTTATCTATAAAATATTTAATAAAAAATAGCATCGGTACACTTTTAAAAAAGTATTTTTAAAACAAATTATTTCTAACTTTGTAACTTAATAAATTTAAAATTATTTCTAATTTATATTGGGACCGAAGTTGTAAATGAGAAAAAGATTAAATCTTAGTTCTCATAGTAATTAAGGAGCATTTTTAGAAGATAAAACAATTTAAGTTATCTAAATATATATTTTCATAACATATAAAGGTATTTAATTGTAGGATATACTTGCAAAATATAAAAGTAGAATAAATTTATAAGAACTTCTCTTATATCTTTTGGAATAGTTCTATTGAATCTATTGCAAAAGTAAATTTAATTTAACAAAACAGTTATAGTTAATTTTTTATATCTATGCTATTGTCCATATGTACTATCACATACTCTCTCTATTCTTAAATTATTGTTTATCATTGATTTTTATTATTTCACTATCTATGCAAAGGACTGACCATTCATGTCTGCTCTCACCGAGCACGCTCTTACATTGACTGAGGAAAATATATTTTTTTTTTCTAATATCCACTGATTTTAATCCGACGGTTAATATTTTTTTGAGTGACGTGACGCAACGAATGTTGAGATAATGCTATGTATATACAAGGTGAGCAGCTGGGTTTTAATGGACCGATTTTCCGTATTCGGAGAAAAGGTAAAAAAATGAGAAAATTTCGGAAAAACAGAATTTCATTGAAACAGATTACCCATATTATTTTTGTTATGTTTTCATTTTCTCTTTTACCGTTTTCGTCCATTTTCGTTTTTCTCCATCTATTTATGCAGCACTGCTTATGCTGTGCAGGTTTACCAGCAGACAAACACAACAACAACAACATTTTTTGGTGAAAGTTTACAACCTATCTTTGGGGTACGCAGAGCTAACAGCTCAGCCCCGATGTAGTCCTGAACTATTCAAGCTACGCTGGTGCACGATGCAAGATGCATTGGATTGTTGATGCCGATCTGCATTGCGTTTGCCAACGGCCACTGGCTCGGCCGGGCTGGGCGTTCCTAGAACTTCTGGTGCCGTCTCATGTCTGTACTGATCACAGCATGCGGGCAAGGGCCGGAAAGCGTTCGAAGATCCATGTCACTCCCCTGATGATAACCTGCAATGCGTGAGCAGCACCAGCATGATCCATGATGCATAGATGCATAGTATCGATATTCCAATACATGGATCAATGAAAAATCCATGGTGGAAGCGTATATCATACCAGTGCCAAATCCCCGGGTTTGGCCGCAGGCTCCACGCAGTCTCGTCCATACCTGATCAGCAATGGCAACATGGATTTGAAGAGAGTGCAACATCAAGACGACGACGACGACGAAGAAGAAGAACCTCTGCTTACACAATCTGGCGTTCTTGTTGGTCTGTCTCGACCAAGCGGTAGAAGCTGCATCCCCTGCTGAATGGAAACGCCTTCCCCCTCCACTCTGCATCGGTTTGAATTACTATCACTCTATCAGTTATGGTACTTCGCATAATTAACTTCTGCATCGTTAGATGGCTGGTGGCTGGACGACGTACCAAGGTGCCAGGTGACGCCGACGGCGTTGGAGTCCTCGGCGGAGATGTCGTCGATCACGAACTGGAGGTCCGGGCTGATGGTCCCCATGAACTCGCCGAAGAAGGCCACGATCCGCTCTCGCCCCACGAACGGGCGCGGGAACACCAGGTCCTCGTACACGCACCCCTCCGCAATCAGCGGCGCCACCGCCGCCAGGTTGCGTCGGTTCACGCCGTCGTAGAACTGCTGCACCACGTCCGCCGCCGTCTTGCCTCCCCTTGTCGCCGCCGCCACGGCCACCAGCGCCGTCCTGCTGCTGTTGTTGCTTCGGAAGAAGCGACGCGGGATCCGCCGGCCGATGAGGTCGCCGTGCCGAGCACCACCGGCAGCGGCCGCTCGGGGGCGGAGCTGGAGCGGCGGCATGGCGTGGGGCACAGCGCAGCGTCCGTCTATGTACGCTGCACACCAGCCTTATCTCTTTTGGAGTTGGAGCTAATTTTCGGTTGCTAGCACTCGTACAGTATTGTTCCTTCCGGATTTTTTTTTCCCTTTCACGTCGCCTATATCAACGGTAATTTTGCTGGATTGTTACCATTTCCCCTTCTCGCAAATATAATGACATGTATGTTTTCAATTATTTTATGCTACTAATATAGCTCCAGATAGAAATTCCTGCAGTGCCCTTTTCCTCTTTTCAGGACTCTTTTGAAACGCAAAATTTTCACAAAGATTATGCATGAATTTAACAGGAATCAGTTCAATACCATAGGAAAAAATTATGAGAATAAAAATTATTCCTTCAATCAAAGGAGGCATTATTGTGACTTTTACACTTGTGCATATTCACGTAGAGTGCGCGGGCTATGTATGCATCATTTCACCCATCCATTCGTGTGTCCAAAGCATGCTCTTGGTCCAGCCAACTTGTTCAGAGTAACTTTCTGTATTTTCAGTACGTATACACTATCGACTAGGGGAGATGTACACGTGTATCCTGTCCAAATGAAAGAGAGGGAAGCAGCATGCACAGGGCAGATATACAGGGCTGATCCAACTTTGCGTAATGTCTCAAGATTGATGGTTCAAAGAGACGAGGCTCGTGAGCCCCATGCATTTTCAGTCTCCTCTTTGAGCGTCTCGTACAGCTCCTGAGCCACGTCGAGGAGGAAATGGTCCGCACCGTGGCGCGCTACAAGCGAAACCGACACTGGAATACCCTCGCGCACGCCCAGTGGAATACTCAACTGCAGCCCCGGACCAGCAAACACAGAAGGCAATATCAATCCGTTAGCAAGAATTATTCACTGGATGGTTTTGCATGATCGGCCAGGATCGGGGTACAGGGAGTAGTTTTACCTGGCAAAATCCAGAAAGTCCGGCGATCGAGAGCAGGGAGAATGCCCTTGCGCGGAAGTTCTCCAGAGCAGAAGCCTCCATGCGCAACTTCGGTGGAGAACCAGGAACTGTTGGGATTGCGAGGATGCCATCATCCTAAAACACCCAAGTGTGACCATGTTAATAACTGATAGAGATCAGTGTAGAATCAACTCGTTCCCCACTGTTTAATTTAATTACAAATGCAGCAGATACGTACAGAGTAGGGATGAAAATGGGTACCCAATGGGTAGTTGTGGGTCATCTTCCTAATATATTTAAGTGATCAATTTGTATTAGGTGAGATGAAATCCTAGTTCATTTAAAAGATTTTTTGGGTCGTGGGCCGACCCACATTTTTGAAAACCTACATCCCTAGTGCAGAGGGTTCTCTTAGTTACCTTGACGAGATCAGCAAGTGCAGACTTGAATTCACTCCTTAGAGCAAGAAAATCATCCATAGCAGGTCCATCTTCTGATGCAATGGCCTCATACACTCGCTCTCGTATACCAGGGCCCAGGTTGGGCTTTACCTCCTTGACCCATTCACCATGGTTAGCTTTGAATTCAGACCTGAAATGTGTATTCATGTTTTTATTACCAAGGCATATCATGTGGAAAAATCATATTCGTTTTGTGGAGATGGATAGATTGTTGAGATTCTACCAACATTTGTCATTATCTCCACAAGTCAGAAAAATGTTGATATTATATTCAGGAGCATGGTTTTCTGAAAATAAGATCTTAAGACCTTTTGTAAGTTAAAATTTAATGCCAAATGGAAACTAAATTAATGTCTACTTTGTATTTAAGAATTACTTGTAACCTTAAATACATACTAGTATTCAGTTTGAATACATGTTAGTGAAACCTTTGAAGGCATCGCATGACATATGAAATAACCGATAATGCAGGTACTGAAGGTGCTTCGCTTTTGGAGAAGTCCTTGATGAACTTCCCGACAGTCGGAACATTTTTGGAGACAAATTCACCAAGGTTCCTGTTGTCTATTGCATGACCTGACACACATAGAGTAACCACGCCAGATAAGATTAAAGGCAGAACTTAAAAGAAATAATAACATTTACCAATATGGGTGGTAGTGAGTACTTACTACCAAATTTCTTGGCCACTGAAGCATTCAGGATTTCATAGGTCTGGTCATTTGTAGAACCTAAGATTTGGAAACAGTCTGTAGGGATTGTAAACCGAGGTTGTTTCATACTGTTATCAGCAGGTAGCGGCAGCAGGACATTGCTAATACGCCGAAATGTCGAGAGATCTCTGGCAAACCACCCTGTCCAATGTAACAAATATCTTTGTCACTCTTAACATTAACAGTAGGAGCTAGCAAATATGTAGCATTCTGTAACATGATCAATGAAATTTAGCGAGTTCAATTTCGAATCAATAACAGATTCACCTACCTACGGTATCAAACATTTGCGACATTGGAATAACTTTTTCCAATGAAACAAGCCCATGGGAAGGGCGGAGACCAAATATGCCGCAATAGGCAGCAGGCACCCTAACACTCCCACCAGTGTCTGTGCCTACATCACATAACGGAAAAGGATAACAAGTTAACAACAAAATTAGTTTGATGCTACTGAGCACGACCAAAAAATTGAGAAACTAGGACTGCAGCGGCAGGCCGACCCAGAGAGAAGTCGACGAGTTTTGCGGCGACCGCGACAGCTGATCCGCTGGAGGACCCCCCGGGAACTCTATCGGGGGCGCACGGATTAGTCGGCGTGCCGTAATGCGCGTTCTCCCCATTTATGCTGTAAAGATAGAGCTCGATTTGTAAGTTGCACCGGTCTTCCACTAGAGGTTTGACTGGTTTCAAGTTGCGTTGCCAGGAGGAAGCATGGAATCACCTGTAGGCCATCTCGTCCATGACGGTCTTGCCGACGCTGGTGGCGCCGGCGGCCAGCGTGGCCAAGACGACGGGGGAGGTGGCAGCGGCGGGCGCATGCGTCCTCGCCCAGTCCGGGCTGCCGAACCCGGTGACCCGGCCGCTGATGTCGAA
Organism: Zoysia japonica; assembly: GCA_001602275.1. Classification (NCBI taxonomy): domain Eukaryota; kingdom Viridiplantae; phylum Streptophyta; class Magnoliopsida; order Poales; family Poaceae; genus Zoysia; species Zoysia japonica. The sequence goes on from BCLF01000043.1 coordinate 778,398, forward strand.
GCTGAAAGAACGCACTTTCAAGTCCTTGTGATGGAAATTTGGGGATGGATCGATGGCGAAGAAGGGGATA
>BCLF01000043.1:778602-822519 GCA_001602275.1 Zoysia japonica
AAGAAGGGGATACTTGCTCACATGTCCTTGATAGCAAAGGTGAGGCCGTGCAGCGGTAGCTGCTGCTGTGGCTGAGGAGGAAGCAGCTCGAATCTCTCCATGAACGCGCCGTAGTCTCCATCGTTAAACCCCGTCGCCATGGCTTCCCCCCGCTCACTTCCTCCTCCTCCCACCACTCTCAACCAACTAACCAAGCACGCGGAGAATGATTTCTGACCTGGATTGTGGTCGTGGATAATCATACTGAGATGATCGGTCCGTGATGGGTTGAGGTGGGCTGGGCCGGGGGCCTCTGTCTAACGGAGTCACAGAGTAACCCAGCCCGTGAAAATAACGCACTTTTTTTTGTGTCTTAAATTCGAAAGCTCTTTTTTTTTCGTTTTTTTCAACATAAAGATACATGTTTAGAGGTGATTCCAGTGGTTTTTATCCAATATTTTCCAAAACATGAATATTGCAAGAAGGCTCTGCATTAACGAAAAAAAAAGTAGAACAAGAGATGTCGAAAAAGAAAATTGAAGTAGTTACAATAAAGAGGAGACGAATTTTCTGATGCTATCTGTTCTTTACATCCTTTTTGTAATGTTCTACAATACACATATTATTGGGGAAGTATCATATACAAATTTCTATATCTTGGGTCGTCAAAAAACTATCCCAGACAACCACTGAATCCAAACATGCTATGATATTCGGGAATTTAACCCAGGGTCTTTTTTTTTTTTTTGAGGAAGTAAAAATTACTAAGCCAGAATTGTTTGAACTATTTGTGAAAGGGAGATAGATTGGAGTTCATGGAAGCTTGGATCTCTTCTAGGGTCCTTCCTTTAGTTTCTGGCACGAACCGCTCCACAAACACGACTGTGAAACCGCAAATGCCTGCGAAAATGAAGAACGTGCCTGCATCCAGTTCAAAGTTGCACAGATCAGAGGTTCGTGCTATCAGACCAAACTTCTCTTCTGTTCGAACCGTTTATAAACTTACCATACGAGCTCCAAATTAGGAGGAAGTTGAAGGTGTACGAGACAATCCATGAGCCAAGCCAGCTTACTAGGGTCACAAGGCTTCCTGCTGATCCTTTCATGTTAATGGGAAAGATCTGCAGTCCAGGGATGAATGTATTCAGATTCACTGTAACTGCTAGTGAGCAGGTTCTGAATATTTCTCTTGGTCAATAATCTCATATATCTTATTAAGGGTAGAAAAGATACCTCTGACATTATAACCCATGGTATTCCCCCCATTCCCAGTGAAAACGATCCAGTGAAAATCTGGGTTGCATATGACAAAAAGCATTTAGAATGTGTATGAATCAGTGAGACTCTGAAACTCATCCACAACAGTAATGCAGAAAACTAGTTCGTGGGTAGTATATACCAGGACGCCTGCCAACGCGAACGCTATATTGAGGTCTTCTTTCCAGTGCTGCTCCTGTTACACGAAGAGAAACTACTTGTTGAGCCAAAGAATGGCAAGTTGTCGACATTCTTTCGAGGAAGCAATAACAAAATCAGACCTTTGCTAAGAATGACATGGCAACTAGTAGGCAACTTAGGCATGTTCCAGCTGCAGAAACCTGGAACAATATCAAGGCAAAAGTATTAATGTGATGATAAACCATCATATATTAAACCACATATATGCTTCTTACCAGCAGAAGTGGCCTCCTTCCAGCTCTGTCCATTAGAAGAACTCCTAATCCCGTCATCGGAATCTGCAGGTGCACACCTCTAATCAAATATACCAAAATTCAGTAGGATGCACTGAGGGGAGCATAAGGGACTTATGAAGAGACCTGGACGGCAACCATGGCGAGCATTCCCGTGTTCCCTGATGAGAAACCTGATTTGTATCACGAGAAGTTAGTATAGTACCCTTTAGTGATCCATTTCTCTTCTGATAACAGAACATGTGAATGTCGATTTAAGGTAATAAGTTTTGTTACAGTTTTTTTACCAGCCGAAACAAATATTTGACTGGCATAGAAGACAATAGCATTCACTCCTCCAAACTGTTGAAGAGCCATTAGCCCTACTCCAACCTGGCCACGAAATTGATATTTTTTTCAGAAAAAGGACAGAAGGATTTTCCTTCTAGGCAGAAGGGCATATTTAAGATACTCACTGTAACAGAATGAATGTAATCCTTCTGAAACAGGTCCAACATCTTGGACTTTGGGAGGAACTGAAGCTGTTCTGTGAAATCCTGAACAAATGGATGTAACAAGAGCTTAGAGTAAATTATTGAAAACAAGTTGAATGTCTGTTTTAATCCCAAGCATTTTCGTACTTTGATTTCTGCTGCCTCTTCGGATATATCAGTTCCTTTCCCCCTTAGCTTCTGCAATGCTACCACAAATGAACCTGGGTGTCCAAACCTAGCCTGAAATAAATGATTTTCCGTCAATTTCTGTTAATGATCTTGTTTTCTTAGTAATATATGGGTCTTAGAGCAGCAATTATTGTAACAGGATGATGTTTTACACTTTTCGGTACTTTATGTGCAGTCTTGATCATAAATGATTATAAATTAAAGTCTGAAAGTGACAACCTATAATGTAATAAACAGGAAAAATCTGTTCAGATCAGTGTTACCATTTTATGTTTTTCAGCGATGCCACAGAATTTATTTTCTATCAAAGGGTCGCCTTTTCAACTTGATATATTTAAAAACAGAAACAGGTCCAGCCTTTTTCATCATGTGATGCCACCTTACTAGATTAGTCATGGCAGTGGAGCAAAGAGATTAATCAATATTAGTTCAAGTGACTTACCAGCCACCTAGGTGATTCCGGAATCACAAGAAGGCCAGCCAGCTGCAGTAAACATGGCACCACACCTACAAGAGAAATGCTAGATTTTACACATAAAAATTTTCGCATTGTTATATGCTTTAATTTCAAATGTACATGATTTTGATCATGTGCGCCTAATCTAGAACCTATTCTCATTTCTAACGGAGTGGTAGAAAGGTTCACCAAAAGAAACTATTTTACCTATTACTGCCAAAGTACGCCAAGTGACAAAGGTTCCCAAAAGGTACGCAAGTGATGCTCCACAGCATATCATAAACTGCATAAAGGGAGGAGTTGTTTCATAAGACAAAATATTGCTCTTAACAACCAGTGAAGACCTACCTATCTTGATCTAGTGTGGTTCGAACCTGGTTCACGGTTGCAAATCCACCTCTAAGATTCTTCGGTGTTATCTCTGAAATATAGACTGGAACCTGTTCAGATCGTACCAAATTCAGACCGAACATGTTAATCTTAGTTAATTAAAAAAAAAAACTGGAGTGTCCTTATTTTACTCACCACATATGAAAGAAGGCCAATTCCACATCCGACGGACAGCCTTCCAATGTCAAGCCACCAATAATTCTAAAGGGACAACAGACAGAAGAGAGGCAAAGCATAAGAAAGATAAGATGTTAATCAAAAGTTTTAGCAGGCACGACTAGAAGTAGAAATGTAGTATAGGAGAGGAGGGAAAAAATACCTGAGAAAACGTTATCAAGAGATACCCGAGAATGCAGAGAACGTCCGATATCATCATAGTCTGGCCAAGTCCCAATGTACAACCAGATAAATACATGTCAATCAGTCAAAGTCAGTGTCCGGTGGAGTAGCATTCAAACAAAGCCCTCTGGCTTTGGTTCGTGACGACTGCTCTGCTGCAGCTTAATTAGCTCATGTAGCGGTATGGGAACGGGATCAGCACTTACCCATCTTCGACCGACTCGATCTGCCACGGTGCCGCTGACGATGGCTCCCAGCATCGCTCCGATGTTCAGTATCGATCCGAAGACAGAGTACTGCATGCGAGTGATAGGTGTGAGTTATACGTAGATGAGCAGAGCCAGAGCAGAACGAGCATTCAGAACAGAACGTGACGAACAGTCTTTCAGAGAAGGGCATGCACCTCGGCTATGGAAAGATGGAGATCACGCATGATTCCTGGCTGGGACGGCGACGAGTAGCCCACCTGCAGCACTCCCGATTCTTAATCAAGGATTAGCTAGCGTAGAATTATGGATCTTTGTCTGATAAACGTTCCGGCTCTTAATTAACTATGAAATACCAATTTGCAACGAACAGACGCGTGGACAGAAGACGATTCTTTCTTTCTACGTCGTGGCGGTCTGTGCTGCGCAGAGAGGAGCAGAGCAGGGGCTCACCGAGACGCCGAACTCGAAGGACCCGGCGACGGCGACGGCGGTGCTGGCGACGACCACGGCAATGGAGGAGGAAGACGAGGAAGCGGCGCTTTCAAGGCCATCGCCGCCGCTCCCCTCCCCGGTACCCAGTAGTAGCGGCCTCGTCGTCCCAGCGTCTCGGTCATCTCGCTCCACGGGGCCGCCGGCCATGGTTTGTCCCGCCGTCTCTGTGTTCCCGTTTCGAGCCGCGCTGATCGCTGAGCGGGACGAGGACGATCCGAGTTTAACGGGGGCGCGGGCGCGGGGATTCAGCGGCGGGTGCAATGGATGACATGTGCGGGTGCGACATGCCCGTTTGTCCGGTCCTTCCACCCTTGTCCTATCTTTGTCGCACTTGATCTCGATCCCATCCGAAATGAGAGAGATCAGAAGAGTGAAGACCCGGAGCATTTGCTGATGTCTCATTAGTCGCGGCTTCATCGCTGACAATGGAGACACCGAAACAGACATGATGTGCCATCGTTTTCGTACTCCTCCCGATTTTTAATTGTTACTTTTAGGACTCTTTTAACAGAGCTTACCGCTCTTAATTCTCAGTCATAATTTGATAAGTTTTGTTAAATACTTTTTTTTATGAGAGATGATTATTGTTTAATTCTGTGAAATGGTTCTCTCAAATGAATTAAGGTCTGTAAGCTGAAAAAATAGCTTTTTCTGATTCTGTGAAGTGATTCTTTGTTCTGATTTTAAAAGTTTATTCTAAAGAATCAAAAGAATTACTTTTAAGTAACAGAATTACTTCACAGAAGAATTAGCAGTGAATCAGGAGAATTAGAAGCTGTGAGCTCTATCAAAAGACTTTTAAATTCAATTTTGACCATTTATTTTATTCAAAAAAATTTTAATAAATTTTATTTATTTTGATATAATTTAATTTATCATTAGAGTTATTTGAATTACAACTTAAAATTTTACATATTCAAAATTTTTAATAAAATAAATAATAAAATTAATTATAAAAATCAACGGCTACGTTAATCGGAAGGAGTACTTCTGAGCAGGGCCGAGTAACACGAGAAGCGCGATCGGGCTCCACCGCTCCACGGCCTAAAAACTTCGCCTTTTTTTTAATCCCAAAAAAACTGTAAATTTCGCACATTATAGCACGTGTGAAAATAGCAAGTTCGCTTTCAGGTTACATGCGTCAGCAGAACAAGGAAGACCACGGGAACAAGATATTTTATACAGGACACTTTCATGTTTGCATCTTATTGAAAACTCAGATGGAAAATGCAATTCTGCAGGCGCGCTTCAGATCGTTAGCAGTACATGCTTCAGTTCCCCTGCATCACAGGGCAGCCTGATGACCCTGACCCGGCGGCGGCGGCGGGGGCAGGCGGGCTCAAGAAGCCGGCGAGGAAGTTGCCGCGCTCGTAGAAGTACTCCGCCTTCTCCACCTTCATCTCCTCGTCAACCTAATAAAGCACATTTTCCACAGCCCGAGAATGAATACTCAACAGATGCAGCAACAAAGAACTGTAAAAGAGCTAGCGAGATGGATGGTCATCGGCTCGGCTCACGTGGAAGATGCAGACGCCGAAGAACTCGACGAGCTGGCCGTGAGGCGGGTGGTACTTGAACGGGCCCTCCATGTGCCCCCAGTGGCGGAACTTGAAGGCGATCTTGGGCGGGGCGCCGCTGTAGACGTCGAGCACCTCGATGGCGAAGCCGCGCGGGAAGGCGGCGAGGAACGTGGCCATGCCGGACTCGAGCGTCTCCTTGTCCGGGTCGTAGATGCGGTGCTCCGGCGGCAGCGACGTCTGCAGGAACACGTTGTACCCGCCCACGGCCATCACCTCCGCCCGGCTCAGCGTCCTCATCCCTGCCCCCGTTTCGTTCGTTGATCGATAGTAACAAAAGCATCAGAGGCTACGTACGTACCCTACCGCCGCCGACGAATCGATCAGCTAGTTAGCTCGTACCGTTGGTGCTGGAGCAGAACTTGTGCGCGTTGACGGTCTTCTGGTCCTCGGGTCGCGGCTTGTGCACCATCTCCATCTCCCAGGACTTGAGCAGCCGCTGCACCTTCTCCTCCAGCGAGCCCTCGGGCCACACGTGCGTGCGCTCCTCCTCGAACAGCTTGTTCACCACGTCGTAGTTGGGCGGCGCGCCCAGCCTCCACACCGTGTCCCGCTCGCTCTCGCCGTGCAGGAACGACCGGTACTTGTCGCCTCCGTCGGACGCCATTGATGCTGCCAAAAGCACTCCGAAATCGAGAGACTGCTGAGTGCTGAGAGGGCTAACTCGTCCAGTACTACTTATAGCGCGTTAGCCGCCGAAACGCTATTGTTTTCTCCGAAGGGAATGCCAGTAGGTAGGTTCAAGAATTTGATGTTTACAAACCCTGACTGCTGGCTAGCACTGAGACTGATCAGATGCTCCGCCGCTGGTGAGTTCTTCCCGACGTGGGTTCTTCCCCGTATGTCGCCTACATGCATCGATGGTCGGTGACCCCTAGCTCTAGCTGCGACAAAGAGATCAGAGCCATCTCTTGATCAGAGCAAAGCTTTCTCTCCTCGCCGTTCCATGCACACATGCATGCAGCGGAGACAGTGGAGAGATAAAAGCATGAGCTAGTAAGCGTTAGCCGCGGCCGCCGCCGTCGGCTAGGCCCGCCGCCCGCCTCGCCGCCGTCGGCCGCCTAATGCAATTTTTTTCTGCAAAGGCGCCGTGAGCAGATTTAAGAATTCGAGGTGCACCAAACCGCACTGCTGACAGACAAGCACGGAGACTGACGCTCCGCCGCAGGTGAGTTCTTCCCCGAATGTCGCCACATTCTCCATGGTCGATGGCAATTGGCACCTAGCTCGAGCTGCGACAAGCAAATGCGCCAGAGCATAGTGCCGGGAGCCGGCCGTCTGTTAACCCAATAGGATTATATCTGTCGCTCTTAATCAGATGAGGAAGGCCCCGCGCAGCTTCCTTCCTCCAGGTTCTTCCTCGGCGCTAGCTCCAGGCAGATGCAGCCGAGGGAGTGGAGCGAGCTCTAGGAAATCAAGCAAAAACCACCACCGTACCATGGCACTGGGCCTCTCGTTCCTTGCCCCGGCCCGGCCCACTTCTTTCTCTCCCGTTCAGTCCACCTGACCGCCGTATCCGTTTCGTATGGGCTTTTTTAGTGGACAACAGCGCAAACCTCTTGCGCGGCCCAAGTCTACCGTGGCCCAACGGGCTAACTTTCTCCTGAAGCTGAAGCTTTTCTCTACCAGTGCGCAGTCTCACAATCACTTTGCAAAAGCGATGGCGATCCCATGCACGTTGTGCTCGGCGAATATGTTCGCCTCCCTAAACCACCCACGCTGGTGATGGCCAATTCGCTCGCTCCCCGGCGCCTAAATTCTCTTGCACGTTGCGACGTCTCTAGCTCATCGGGCAGGCAGAAGCCCGAAGCCATGGCGGCAGGCACGGCCAGCAGCTGCCGCACTTTCCTCCGAGCTCTCTACGCCCGCGCATCAAAGCTGTGGAACTGGAACCAACGTTACCACTGCCTCGGCGGCAGTTCCGGAGAGGGACTAGTACGACGTTCTTCGTCGTCGTCGTCCACGGCGCTCTCGTGGCCCGTCCTCGTCGCGCTTGTCTGCTTCTTCGCCACCATCGCCGCGCTGTTCCCGAGAGCGGTGGCCTTCTTCCTGCCGCTCGTGGCCTCCACCGCGGCCTTCTGCCTGACGACGCACCTCTCCGCGGCCACAACAGAACCCGACAGCGGCGCCGCGAAGGGGGCCGTGCTCGTCCGCGGCGCGGGCGAGCCGGCCGAGGCCGGGACGCTGCTGGTGTGCGCGGACGCGGACGCGACCGCGTACCGCAGCGGCGGCGGAGACGGCGGCGTACAGGTGGGCTGCTTCCTGCGGAAATCGGCGACGCGCGGCGTCGACGATGACGGCGAGGAGGTCCTTTTCGCCGGTCGGCTGCTAGTCCCCGCGCCGGCGGCCGACGCCGCCGGTGCGCTCGAGGAGGAGCTCGCGTCGCTGCAGGTGGACCGGCTCGCCGAGGGCGTGTGGGACAGCTACTTCGGGCGGTGGTCGTCCTGGAACCACTACCTGGACGACGACGCGTGCGACGACTGACGAGTGACGTGCGAGCGAGCACTGGCCGGCGTAGCGAGCAGGGCAGCAGTCTCCCTAGCTCGTCCGGTTGATGATCTGATGCAAGTTAGGTCCACGACCTGAACTGTTTCCTATACCGCTATACGACGCTTTGAGTTCTTTGTTGTCTGGCTGGTTGAAAGCCTCGGCTACTCATCGAATAATGTACTCCGGCCTTTATCACTCGTTTTATTAAAAAGAATTTGTTTAAATATGAAAAATTTTAAGTTATAATTCAAACAGCTCCAATAATAAATCAAATTATAATAAAATATATAATATTTATTAAATTTTTTTTAAATAAAACGAATGGTCAAAGTTAAAGTGGGAAGTCAACACCTACAACATTAAAGAATAGAGGGAGTAACTGTTATCACCTAACTAGGCACGATGGCTTATGGCTTACGGTAGCTAGCTGATGTTTTTTCTTTCGTGAATAAAGTTGATGCTAGTTTCTTATCGGGTTGTTTAGCTGATGTTTTTAATCAGGTTGGTTGGCCAGTTCTTGTCATGGATGATGACTGAAGCAGAGTGTTGAGCGGTTGGCTAGCAGAAGTTGCACTCACCAGTTATGTGGTGGCCCTGGTCCCGTCGCTAATGGTCCATGGGTAGCATTATATGGCAGAGGATATTGGAAAATAGGAGTACATGTATTTTATATAATTCTTTTCATTATATATTTGTTGAAATTACCTCAATTTAAAACTAAAAAGTAATTAAAATGTACTCCATCAGTTTCTAAATTGGCAGTGTCGACTTCTAACATCAATTTTGACTATTTATTTTATTAAATTTTTTAATAAATATTATTTATTTTTTTAAACAATTTACTTTATTATTAAAATTATTTGAATCATAACTTATAATTTCACATATTTGATTTTTTAAATAAAACAAATAGCTAAAGTCATGTCAACAACAATAACAATTTAAGAACAGACAAACGTCGAAAACATCACGTGGCGATCTGGTTCCGCTGCCCCGAGCATCTGATTCGAATGCACAATCACTGACTCGCTTCACGTTGTCGAAAACGCATGCAGGTTTCGCTTCCCACGACAAAGGATCGAGCAGCAAAATTTAAGAACGAAGGGAGTGCCACATTGGACACTGACCGGCACAGCGAGATCACGACCAAACTGAATTTTTGAACCATGTGTTGAATCGTGAATTAACCACGTCGATGGATGGCGCCAGGCCAGGCTCCACCGGCCTCGATTTGGGCCGGCGCACTATTAGGAAGATGGGCCGTGCCCGAAATCCATGGAGCAAGCGAGATGGACCGAGCCTCGAGGGAGATGGACTGAGCCCAACATTAGAATTTCGGTGGGCCTCTTTGCGTATAGCTGCCTCTGCCTCCAGGCAGAATTCAGTTCCTCTCTCAAAAAGAAAGCACGAATTCAGTTTACTGCAAAGTTGGACAATAGCCGAGAGCGTATATCGCGGTGATACAACGGAATCCATTTTAACATCAACTCAAGGTTGATGGTGCTGAACAGGGTAGACTTATGTATTGGTCTTCGTCGCACTAAACTATACTCCCTCTCTTTGTTCTTTAATACTCCTCCGTTCTTTAATTGATGTTTTCAAACGTTAACTTTGATCAATCATTTTATTCAAAAAATTTATTTAAATATATAAAATTTGAATTTATAATTTAAACAACTCTAATGATAAATCAAATTATAACAAAATATATTATATTTATTGAAAATTTTTGAATAAAATGAGTGATGAAAGTTTATGTTTGAAATGAATTGTGACATTAATTTAAAAATACTTCCATCGTCGAGCTACAGAGAGGAAAGTATCTTCGTCTGCAGCCGTCGCTTTCTGAACCTTTTAGCAGGCAGGCAGACACACCAGCCACTGTAGTATCAATCATCATCGTCGTCGTCACCACGAGAAGCACTACGCAACAAGCAGCTCTGCGCGCATCCGGTGCGATAATTTCCGGAGCAGTAGCAGCAGCTGCATGCTACTCCGGCCGACGACAAGCAGCTGCTCGGCGTCGGCAAGACGGCAACCATCCATCCATCAGTGGCGCGGGCCACGCATGTGCTGGTTGTTGGGGGGAGATTATCGGCTGGTTGCTGAGTGACGGCGCATGCGACAACGATAGTAATTATATTTATATATGTAAAGGTTAGGTAGTAATTACGCCATCGATCGATCGGTAGGATAAACTTCACTGATCCGGAGAGGAAAGAGGAAGGAGGAGATCATACAGATGAGAGGTTGCTTGTTCCAGTCCGGATAAAGTTTCTTTTCCCCCGAATTGTATTTTATCTGGAGTGGATAGAATTCGTCTCGTAGTGATCAGGGCATCCCCTCGCTGCAGCAAGATTTTTTTTTTGTGTGTGCTGGATCTTCACCGGAGTGACTAGCTAGGCTGTTGCGACGCGGACGGCTAACATGATCTGTGTTGCGGTCCGCGACAGCAGATTAGGGGAGTAGGAGTAGATCAGTTGATATGGGAGCTGATTGCAAGTGTTAGGCCGGCCTGTTGAACTTCTTGACCTGTTAAGAGGAGCAGCAGCTTGGAGTAGTAGATCCTTGCGTCGCAAGGAGCGAGTGGTGGTGGTCGCCGGAGTCCTCAGTTCCTCACGGTTTTGGCAATCAAAGGTAGCACGTGTCGTTGAGCGATTGGATTGGATTCGATCAGAATCAGGTTAGAAAAATTCAATTGAACAGAGAACAGGTCAGCTATAGGCAACCATCTTTATCTAGCTTCACAAGCTAGTACAACTGCAAGCTGCAGATGCCGGCAAGTCACATCCAAGACCTTGGATCCATGCGAATCAGAAGTGCAAAACTGAACATTCAGAGACGAGGAAGAAGAAAGAATCATGCCCAATTTGGCAAAACCACCACGGCTCGAGAGGAGGAAGACAAGAAAGAATCACGCCAGCGCGGGAGGACTGACACCGAGGGCCCACACGGCACTACCACCACCGCGGAGGGAAGGAAGGAGGCCCCCCCCCGCACCGTGGCTGGCGGGCCCTTCCGTGCGCCATCTGGCCACTAGCGGTTAGTTACCCATTCAACTCTTTCTCGCCACGCGCACGAACAAGGCACCTCACTGACACGTGGGGCGGAGAGTCGATGGGTCCAGTCTGCCAGTGGATATGCGACTGGATATACCGTGTGGAAACGGATTCGGCCCCCAATCACTAGCTGTCCCTATCCGCTGCCGCCGTATTTTCCTGTCACTCTCTTAAAAAAATTAATTTACCCCTCGACTGTTATCGCTTCAAGAGCGCGCCGCCTTTCGCTCGACGACTCGAACGAACGAACGCCCCCGCCGCCGCCGCTGTCCCCGCGCGAGCAGCTCCGCCGGCGACCGCCGCGCCGCCTCTTCGTAGGTACGTTCTCGCTGGTGCTCCCTCTCCCTCCTGCCTCGCGAGTCCGGATTACAACCTCCTCCGCTCCCACATCATCGCCTCCTCATCCCCAAACCCTCAAAGAATCGGTTTCGCCTTACCACCTCCCCCGTCGTGGGTTCGCCATCCCTTCGCTCGACGCCAGCGCTCGTCCCGCTCCGCCGTTTCCGAGCGCTAGGAAGGTGACGTGCCAGAGCCGGATCACTCGGTCAAGGCTATTATTGGGCCAACCGGTACCTACGACTTGTTTGTTCAGTGACTGAATTCTCTTATCCGCTTCTGCGATCGAATCCAAATTTTTTTCCTGCAAAACTAAACCACAACCATGCCCGCCGCTAATTCCTGCCCGGAACTTGGTTGTTCGTAATCTCGAGTTATATGCCTGGCTAGTTGAATGCTCCAGTGTTTCAGACTGCAAAAGAGATTCTGTTGTCGCTCTTGTTCTGTTAGCCGCGATCAAGGTTGTTTGCTTTCTCACCTGCATTGAAACGACGCCGGTGCCTTATGGTTTTATAGATTGCAACTTTGATTTGCTCTGAAACTGCCGAGACTGTTGTTGTTAAAGTCCCTGATCAGCTTGTGTCATGCACTTGTGCTTCCTGATGAACATATCTCCTTTGTGTATAACTGTTAGATGAAACTAAATGCTAACCAGAGGACCATTGCTATGTAGGTATCTACCGGCGAATGCAGTGATGGATCGATCACATGATCCTTTCAATCCACCTGGTGAGTGCATTCTGATTTCTGCAACCATCCATTCTGGTGTCCTGCTTCATGTCTTATGTGTGTTATTCTTATCTTAATTTCTGTCAAAATTTGATTTGTATGATAGGTTTTGCAGTACCACCTGCCACCAAAATGCGGCAGATGGCTGGAAATAACAACCCATGGAGGGTTCCTGTGCCACCACTGCTCAATGCACGTGATGGCTTGGGCGACACAAGGCTCTTTTCAGTCTCGCTGCCTGTTCTTCCTCATGAAAAGTGTATGTCCCTCGCTGACATCCGAGGCATAGTTCTAATGTAGGCATTTGCAGTGTGTGCGTGTGGACATTAGTAGCCTCACTGCCCATACATCATCTCCCTCAGCTTTTTTGTGCACACTGGGGTCTCCCAGAGAGTTGCCCAGGGATGATTGTGGATGGTAAATTTCAGCAAAAGAGATGAAAGAGATGATGAATTGTAGGGCCATGAGAGATAAGAGGGTGGAGACAGAAAGGAGTGTCAATTTAAACTGATGAATATGTAGTTCCATAAATCTTACTGTTGCAGCATAGCATAATAGTGCTATCTTTTGTTGATACCCTGATCATGTCTCTTACCTTTTTTTTTCAGTGAACTTTCCTGATTCTGCACATGGTACCCCATTGATGGATGAGGCATGTACCAAAATGAGAGTGTTTGACAATGATCCTGAAGAGAATGACTACAAGTTTGATTTTGATCTTCGGCAGATTGATGACCTGTTGCCTGACGAAGATGAGCTTTTCGCTGGGATCACAGATGAGATTGAACCCATCAGGCAGACAAATAACATGGAGGAACTGGAAGAGTTTGATGTATTTGGCAATGGAGGGTGTATAGAGCTGGACGGGGATCCTGTGGACAACATCACAGCTAGTTTGGGAAATTCAACTATTATCGATGGGGTTGGAGGTAATGGGATCAACCCTTTTGGTCTCACAAGCACTGTTGGAGCTGTGGCTGGGGAGCATCCATATGGAGAACACCCATCCAGAACATTGTTTGTAAGGAACATCAATAGCAATGTCGAGGACTCTGAACTGCGCCTTTTATTTGAGGTAATAATTGCAGTTGTTGAAGGATTTCGCATATTTGAAAATAAAACTTTTTGTCATCTTCATACCTGTATGTACCATTTGGATAATAAGCTCATGTACCTCATTGTCATATCTCTGATATTTTAATATGAGTCAGTCTTGATTTTGGCAATTATTGTCTTTTCAGCAATATGGAGATATTCGAACCCTTTACACTGCAACAAAGCATAGGGGTTTTGTCATGATATCTTATTTTGATATCCGATCTGCACGCAATGCAATGCGTGCATTGCAGAACAAACCTCTGAGGAGGAGAAAGCTTGACATCCATTTTTCCATCCCCAAGGTTATTCTTTTTATAAGTTTTTCTTTTTAAGCTTCTCTGAAAAAAAGTACTTTGGAATGATTATCGTGTTGATTTTTTCAGGAGAACCCGTCAGACAAAGATTTAAACCAGGGAACTCTGGTTATTTTTAACCTAGATCCGTCAGTATCTAATGAAGAGGTTCGTCAGATTTTTGGAGCATATGGAGAAGTGAAGGAGGTTAGGATGTTACTCCTAGCGTTTGTTTGTCTTGTTATATCTTATTATCTTCCTGCTGCAGCCATGTTGATAGGATTTATATCAATTTGCAGATAAGAGAGACGCCAAATAAAAAGCATCATAAGTTTATAGAGTTCTATGATGTAAGAGCATCAGAGGCTGCTCTCCGATCATTGAATAAAAGTGAGATAGCTGGAAAACGAATCAAGCTGGAGCCAAGCCGCCCCGGAGGCACACGTAGAAAGTAAGAATATGGCTTGGTGTTTCCCTTTGTTTATTTGACTGTTCATTCTAAATATTGATTTACTGATACCACTTGAGTGGAGCATATACATCATGTCTGTCTTTATGGTACAATTATCAAGCTATCTTAAGTTTTTTGAGACTTCATGCTCTTGAATCTTTATGGTACTTTCCCTGATAATTTTGCAAGTTGACCATCCTTTAGTGACTTCAGATTATTTGAATATTTCATTTGCAGTTTAAAATATATGGTTTCTGAACTTCTTATTCTTGAGTGGTTTTAATGCATGTTTCACCAATTCCTGGACAAGACATATTGTCTGAGGTGATCTCAACGAGAGATGCTCATTGAATTTTGGCAGACACCATTTTCTTATGTGTCGTACATGCAGAATAGTTCATTATTTATTCAATGAAATGTGTCCTTTGTACTTTATTGATCTGATGAACTTTCTGTTGCTGTCCTCTGATTTAGCTTGATACAGCAGCATAGTCATGATTTGGACCCGGAGGAGCCCAGAAGTTATAGACATACCCATGTTGGCTCACCTATTACTAATTCTCCTCCAGGTAAATTGGGTATATTTTGGTACCATGCTACATTTGCAGTTGTACACTTGTATAAAAAACTAAAAAAGTTGCTTCATTTATTCTTGTATGGTAGGGGCATGGGCTCACTATAGCAGTCCAACAGAAAACAATTCAGTCCAAGCTTTGAACAGGTCACCAACTGGAAACGGAATGGGTCCTATTGGCATGAGTTCACTAATATCAAATCCTGCAAGGGTCGCACCTATAGGAAAAGATAACCATCGGCTCTCAAACAACCACCAGTCTGTTGGTGCTGAATTTCAGCATTCTCACTCGTACCCTGATCGCAACTCTGAGCACTTGAACTCTAGTCCTGGGACTTTAACCGGGGCCCAGTTTCTCTGGGGTAGTCCTAAGCCCTATTCAGAGCATTCTAACTCCCCTGTTTGGCATCCACCAGCAATGAGACCTGCAATGTCATCTAATAGTCGCTCTCAAGGGCAAGGCTTCTTGTATGGCAGCCATCAGACTTCATTGTTTGGGTCTTCAGATCAGCACTATCAACATCATGTTGGCTCTGCTCCTTCAGGTGCACCATTCGGAAGCCATTTTGGCTTTTTACCGGAATCCCCAGAAACATCTATTTTGAAGCAAGTTAAATTTGGGAACATGGGGAACATTGGTAGTTTCCGGAACGGGGGAGGGCTTATGCTGAACATGGTTAATCACGGTTCTGTCAATCCTGTTTCTTCTCTAAGCGGAAGTCTGACAGATAACAAATCCACTGACTTTAGACCAATGGCTTCACCAAGACTGGGACAGCCATTCTACAGTAATCCCATATACCAAGGGCCTGGTTCTTCTGGGTTTGACAATTCCATTGATCGTGCCCGTACCCGCCGTGTTGACAGTAGTGCACTCCAAACTGATAACAGGAAGCAGTATCAGCTTGATTTGGATAAGATCCGTAAAGGCGATGACGCCCGGACAACCTTGATGATAAAAAACATTCCAAACAAGTATGCACTTTCCTTACAAACTTCAATTTAGAATCTTCTTTAGCAAGTTGTGTCCACTAACTTTTTCCTTGAACCCAGCAGATATACCTCTAAGATGCTGTTGGCTGCAATTGATGAGTTTCACAAAGGAACTTATGACTTTTTCTACCTACCAATTGATTTCAAGGTACTAGGATTTATTCATTTATGCTGTTGTTTTCCATGTATATATTATGATCTATAACTCCTTATTGCTTCTATTTGTGTCATGCAGAACAAGTGCAATGTTGGATATGCATTCATCAACATGGTATCACCTGTGCATATTATATCGTTCTTCCAGGTGTGCTTTCCTCCCTGTCTCTTACCATCTTACATATCCCCTGTTTTCTTTAGTCATCACCAGAGTTTTTTTTCCTTTTTCCGTATCCGCTAGTGCAAACCCACACTAACTAGCAGCAACAATTTAAAACTGGAGGGAGTACATTATAATTAGAGTCAATCCAAACAACTTGAAATAACTTGCAGGCATTTAATGGGAAGAAATGGGAGAAATTCAACAGTGAGAAAGTTGCTTCCTTGGCTTATGCTAGAATACAGGGAAGGACCGCACTCATATCACATTTTCAGAACTCGAGTTTGATGAATGAGGACAAGAGATGTCGTCCCATTCTCTTTCATCCCAGTGGGTCAGATGCTGGAAATCAGGTAATCAAATTGTTTCTTCTTGACTGTTAACATGACATTGTAATTCAATTATGTGCTCTTGGTCGTGTGGCATCAAAATATTAGCTATCACTTGATAATAACGCCATAAATGTCTCAATGAAACTCAGGAACCATTTCCAATTAATGGCATGTGCATTCATATGCCTCTGGAAGACGGTGTAGGGGATCCCCATGACAATGGAGAGGACGGCAATAACAACTTTAAGATAGGCGAGAGCTCCACCACAGGGAGCATGTGAAGGATGATAAACAGAATTGGAAAACTGTCTAGAGAAGGTATCCACCCCCAAATTGTATAGAAGTGAGGAAGATTGATTAGTGCTGAATTCTCTGGTGTGGCATGAGACATCTAGTTTTTTGTGGCAATGGATGTCGCCCCCTGGAGCAAGCAGACTCCAAATTGGAGTGGGATCTTGCTGTTCCTTTCCCTACCCCCTTCTGTACAGATATGCGGGGAACGTATAACTGGTTGATCTTACTGCTGTAAATAACAGAACATAACTGGATTGGTGAAACTGTACAGTTGAGAAATTGTGTTCTTGGATATTGATTTTCTATTTTGAACTGTTCAAATTTTTTTGTTAATATTTGGCTGCAACCTCAAACGTGCCTGCACGTGTAGATGATACCCTTCTTCACGGTGGAAAGCTACAGTTGAAATATTGTCATCTGACGATTGTACTGAACATTCTTCTATTTCCTTGACCATCGAGATATTGCCATTCGATATGATTCTACTAGATTCGAAATATGTAATGTTCACTCAGGGTCCTCAAAACGTTTTTTTTTTAGATACTCATTTACGTCTATGAACTTTTCAAAATGAAGAGGGTGTATTTAGATGGCATAATCGAATCAAGCACAATACAACATGCTAATCTGGTAGTAAAAGGCAGCAGTTATAGTAATATCTTAATTAAGTATGATTCATACTGATAAAATCTCCCAAATGATTATGCTAACAATCAAAGATGAACAGAATGTTCTCTCTGCAAGGCTGCAACTAATTACAAGTAGAGACACCTACTAATTCACTTGCAGGTCACACTGATCATCACGGGCGTAGACGCGATCTCGCACGGCACGCAGACGCAGCAGGATCACAAACAAACAGATAACAGTAATCGAACCAACCAAACCAATTGCATCGTCATTATTACCCAGAGATCGATCGATCAAAACTTCTCCTCAGCTCTTCTTCGGCGCGAACTTGGCCTTGATCTTGTCCACCTCCTCGCTGCCGATCTGGAACGCCTTGGCTAACACGTCGGACGGCACCTCCGGCGACGCCCCGAAGAGCGTCATGGCGACGGACTGCGTGCCGGGGAGCTGGCTGTCGAACGCGGAGACGACGGCGGCGGGCTCGTGGCCGGCGTTCCGCTGGAAGTGCACGAGGCCGCGCGGGAACGCGAAGACGTCGCCGGCGGCGACCGTCTTCGCGACGAGCTTGTTGGCGGTGGTGACGAAGCCTACGTCGAGCGCGCCGTGGAGCACGAAGATGAGCTCGGTCGCGCGCGGGTGTGTGTGCGGCGGGTTCACCCCGCCCGGCGCGTAGTCGATGCGCGCGAGCGAGACGCCCAGCGTGTTCAGCCCCGGGATCTTCTCCACGCTCGCGCCGGTCACCACGGAGCCCGCCGGGTTGGTGATCGCGCTGGAGAAGAAGTCGTCGGCCGTGGCGTTCGCCTTGCACGGGAAACCGTTCACCTTCAGCCCTGCACGCGCGGTGCAACGGAGGTGTCAGATCGATGCACGGGAGCTTCAGTAGCCGAAACGAGCACATGGTATGTAGTAGTAGGTGTTGAAGTACGAGTGAATTGGTCGTTTTTTCTTATTAGTTTAAGTTTTTTAAGTTAACTGATTGGTATATGCAATTTAATAGAGTATCAGAGCTAGATTTTAAGTTTAATTTTGGCGAGAAAGATTTATTAAAATAAAAAAAAATTAGCCTACTTTTATTCTACGTTTGCACTCACGAGAGCTGCACGTGAGGTGGAGTGTTGAAGTATAAATGAATTGCTCACTTTTTCTCATCAGTTTAAGTTTTTAGATCAACTAGTTGATGCATGCAACTTAATAGGCTGTAGCAGTGCCACCAGAGGCAGAGCGCCCCCCTATGTTTTGAAATTGCACATAAGATCTTCTAGTTTGGTCTCCTTTAATATATTTATCCTACTAATAATATAATATGCATTACAAAAAATAAAGTTTTTAACCGAGTTTTAATGATAAAAAATTGGTCACTAAATATTGATAAATAATGATCAAGATTTTATTTTTTATTTAGACATATATTTTTGGTGACCAATCTGTATGACCATTATCTGCTAAATATATTTAGTTATTAAAAGTTTCGTAACTGCTATACAATTTTAGTGGCCACCATACACGCTTGTTGATCATTATATACATATAGTGATAGGTTTTCTGTCACTAAAGTGCGACCAAGAATTTTTGTGATAAAATATTTATAACGAGTAATATCATATATATAGACAGCAATTACTTTGATGATTTTTTTTATAGCAATGATAGGGGATTTAGTTCATTTTGAAAGTTTTAAGCTCATTTATCGATCAAAAAATAATCTACCTTCACCTAACATGGGCCTCACGGCGCAAGCTCCGTGGAGTGACGGCACCGACGGCATGGAGAAGATAAAAGATACGATCTTGTTCGATTTATCGTTTCGCTCAGTCGTGAACCGTGATAGGCAATATGTTGACGTCACCTCAGCTGATCGTGGTGGCGTATATAGGATGAACGACTATGCTTAGAGTCACCCTCGATGAGATGGAGGGGGCTACGATGGAACGAATTGACCGGGCTCTCTAAATTTTCTGTTCAGTTCCGCCGCTGAGTGCACCATGTAATCTGTTCCGTGACATGCACGGCGGCACATGCAAAACCATGCTAGTTTTAGCCGTACGCCAGGATCAGGACGCAGGTGTATGCTAGTGTCAGGCTTATGCTAAGATCAATATGCTCGTGGACCATTATGTGTATCATTTGAACGAAAATGAAAATGCAGCTGCTCATGTCTGTGAACCTATCCTTGGAAACCTTCACAAAAGTCATGGAAAAAACTACCACTAGATACAGCTACCCGAGAGCACGTTCCGGCGTCACGCGACGTCAACCAACGGCCAGGTCTGGAGTCTAGACGGGTGCTCACCGGAGTTGAGGTCGGCGACGTAGAGGTCCTGGAGGTAGTCCGGGTCGGCGGCGAGCGCCACCGGCGCGGCGAGGACGGGCGCCGCCATGACAGAGCCGGTCCTAACTTTTTTATGGCCCGGTGCAGAACTAAATTAGAGACCCTTTAATATATACGACAAAAATATAATAAAAATTTAAAAATTTTAATCATATATAAAACTATAAATTTAAAAAAATTGTAAATTAGAGCATATCAAATTTACTGAACGAAGACTATCTATTTAACCACAAAGTTTCGTCTATTACGACAAATCATAACAGATGTCAAAATTGAACCAAATGTATGTATCTTGTTTGTATAAATGAGAATATGATTGAACATGATGCATTATATGTTTATACAAAAATTAAATTATTACATTATATGTTTATACAAAAACTAAATTATTTTAATCTATGTAACGAGCAAATATAATATCGAGTGATATAATAAGTTGGGGGTCTGGAGCGGCCGCACCTCTTGCCCCCTCCAGCAGCGGCCCTCCTTGACCGCTGCGAGAAACATGGCCCACGCCATCGTCAATCACCACCACTTCACCAGTGGATAGGACGAGCTAGCGGTGGTCGGTCGGACTTCGCCGGATGCTGCTGGTCTGCTCACTTGCTCAGGCAGAGAGCAAGCGACGGTTATATAGCAGCCAGGGCCGTGAGGCCGTGACGAAGGTAATTGAGAGTCTGAGACGAGGAGAAAAAGTCTGTGTTGCCTGGAAGCAGCGGTAGCAACAGGTACTTTCAGCTCAAGCAAAGGGATCGTAGTCGTTGGGGTTGGTAATTAGTCAAAAGGCGGTACAAAATTGGAAACAGATTTTAGGTCATTATGGGTATAAGATGTTTTCGTTTTAAACCGGTTGACAGGGCTTACGGCACAATCCAGAGCCAAAGCGGCTTTTTTCGGTCTTATGGAAAATTGGAAACAGATTTCAGGGCTTTTTCGCTCCTCAGATAGACCGATTTTATCCGTTCTGTTTTCAACCCTAGTAGGAACCGGATACATTGCTTTGCGAATTTATCTTGACTCCTTGGGGCAAACCTCGCGTAGAAGAACATTGATTTATGATAATTATAAAAGAGTTCTGTTAAGATAGATCATTCTCTCTTCTTTCACTTATGAGAAGGTGCAGCTCTGAATCAATTTGAGCCGTTGGATTTTAAAAGGTAAAAAATAAAATACAAATTGTAATATTGATGTCACTTATCATTGATGGCGTTTATTTCTAAAATAATCATTTACATAATATACAACATATGCAACTTATTTTCATAATTTGTTGATTCATTTCCAATTTAAATATTATAATAATTATTAATTATTTTATTACTTTTACCTCTGAAGAACTATTTTTTTCTCAAAATCCGTATAAATAAACGGTTCGCGTCTCGTAGAATTTGTCTTATAATAAAAAGCTGATTTGGTTTCCGTCCTGAGAAAAAGTTAGTCCTTTGTCCGAGAGAATGAAATGGACCGTAATCTCGAGGTGACAGCGACTTCAGTTACACCCCTGGAGAAACAGAAGCTGCTTGCTCCAAGGATTGACGGCAAGCGCAAGCATGTCGTCGCGTCGCGCATCAGCGCCGGCTAGCTGTTACGCTGTCGGGCACTGGCCGGCCGTGGCCGTTCGTTCTTGTGACGGCGGTGACGACTTGGGATCGCACGCTCTTCTTTGTGGAAAGGAAAGTGCTGGCTTTCTCTATCTTGAACTGCAGTGCAAGCAGCCGTTACGACATTGACGACTCGACGCTCTTCTTTGTACTGGAGTAGTTTTCTATAGTACTGTAGGAGTACAAATTTTCCCAATATCAGGACGCTTCAGGATTCTTCCTGATTCAGGTGTGCCATGCACTACCTGAAAAAAAGGGAGAGGTGTGCCAAGAGGCCAGCCAACAAACTAAAAGTTCGTTTAATGGCCCATCAGCTTAAACTGAACTTGTCATGTGATAAAAAAATGTATCAGAATTTCATTCAAAAAAATTTTTAAGAAAAAATGTATCAGAATTTCATTCAAAAATTTTTTTAAGAAAAAATGTATCGGAAATATCGATAGGTACGTCCAATCCAGGCGATTCAGTATCGTGGTAGTTTCCACTTCACGGTTAGCTGGGGAGTCACGGCCGATACTGCTGTTTTTTTGGGGATCTGTTCCGCTAATCTTACGCTCCTGCTGGAAAAATGCAGACGCTTTCGAGGATGAAGCAAAGGCAGGTAGAGTTTTTCGGATTTTTACCCGTAGAAACAATATGCTTCAGAAACTAATTTTACAAATCATAAACACAGATAATCTCATATATGATAAAATCATAAAAAAAAACGTTTTACGTTTCAAATATGCAAATACTTTAGGACAGAGACAATAAGTCGACGGAGTCAACATGTTGCAGTTTTGTTATTTTATCTACGTTCCTGTGGATTCCCGCGTAATTTTTATTTTTGAGAATGCTTGGTACCTTTTTTTTTTATAGATTTCTCAAGAACATTCTTGGCATCTGCTAGTTCAAACTTCAAAGTGGATTCTGTCACCAACTATGTCCGGACCTAACAAAGAAAATGATACGCCAATGATCTTTGTTCGCACAAAAGCACCACGGGGCTAGATAGATTGGACAGCAAGGTAACCCCTGACCGATCTGCTTTCCAATGTTTCACGAGCGCGACGCTTGCAGGCACGCAGGACCATCAAATTAACAGGGCGAACGAAACAAGAACGGGATCATCTAGTTGCCCGGCCCATTGCGACTCAAGCGCATGACACAGAGCTCATACTTGACGAAATGTGAACAGTGTTCTGCGAAGGGCGTAATCAGTAGCATGGCGTGTGTTCATAGTCGCTGACATTTTCTCAGCTGGCCTGGCCAACAAGGTGCATGCGCGCGTACACCGCTGTTTAGCGGTTGGTCTCCGGTATCCCGTTCCGAACGCAGTGGATATTCCAAATTCGCCAATATTTTGTACTAAAAAAACAATTGACCAGTGCAGTCTTCCTCCCTAAACGGCACGACCACGTCCTCTCAACCATTTCCACGTTCCAGCACGACTTCTCTGCTCTGCTCGACAACGGTGACGTGGCGGCAGAGTTGACTTCTCGGTTCATTCGCGGCCTATAAAACGGCTCGGAATTGCTCGTGTTCTTTTCAACGAGGTCTCTTTCTGGGGCTTCTCCCTGTTAATTGCCCAGAGATTTTCATTCGGTCCAAACTCATCCCAAGGGTGGCTGAAACGCAATGTCCAAGGTCAGCAGTCATCGTCGTATCTTTTGTTTTTGCATCTCCCTCAGCCTTTTAATAACCAATATTGTACTCTCTTTGTTTTTTAATTGATATCGTCATTGATTTTAAATTTAACTTTGATTATTTGTTTTATTTAAAATTTTTTAATAAATTTTATATATTTTGATATAATTTAATTTATTATTAGAGTTATTTGAATCACAACTTAAAACTTTTCGCATGCGAGCAAATTTTTTAATAAGACGAATGGTAAAAAATAATCGTAAAAATTAACGATGATATCAATTTAAAAACGAAAGAAGTTTATATATAGTAATATTAAATTCCTGCTTTGGCGTATGCAGAAGATCGGGATCAAAGCGGACCTCGTCGGCGCCAAATGCAGGACCGCGATCCTGTCGACCGTCGCCAAGCTCAAAGGTACTTACTTTACCCTCAGCCACTGAAAATCTGCACTGGACAGAAACTGATGTAAAGCTCCGTCCACCTGTCATGCACACCGCTGTGAACCGTGTGCAGGGATCACGTCCATGGACACCGACGCCGAGACCAACACGCTGACGATTCTCGGGGCCGTGGGCCCGGTGGCCGTCGTGCTCGCGCTGCAGAAGGCGCGTCTGGCGGCGGCGATCGTCAGCGTGGAGGTCGACAACCCGCCGGAGCCTGCTGCGGAGACGAGCGAGGAGGAGCCAGCTGCTTGCCAGTGCCACGAAGCGGCGACGGCCTGCGTGCCGGGATGCTACTACCGGCCGTCCGCGCTCCCGGACTGTTGCTACTACCGCGGCGCGTTCAGGGCGGCGCCGTATGGGTATGGATACGTCTGCTGCGACGAGAAGCCGGTGATGGGTGGAGGAGGAGTGCGCCATCCAGTAGCCCGCCCGCGCGTTCTGCCGTTCTGATCAGCCAGACTTGCGTTTTGGAGGGTACTCTTTCTGTTTTTAAATTAATATTTGTTTTTATTTTTACATTCAACTTTGATCATTTATTTTATTTAAAAAATTTGCTTGAATATGTAAAATTTTAAGTTATAATTTAAATAACGTTAATGATAAATCAAATTATATCAAAATATGTAAAATTTATCAATTTTTTTTGAATAAAACGAATGATAAAAATTGAATTTAAAAATCAACTGCAACGTTAATTAAAGAACGGAGGGGTACTCTTTTTTGTAATTTGGTTTAATTTACTTGCTCCGCAGTGAAAAGTCCCGGGTGTCTCAAGCGTGTGCATCTTGTTATTTTCCATGTGTTTTTGGCACTAGGAAACATTCCAGATTCTAGTAGCAGAGTGTGTGTGTGATTATTGAATCTTATGCATTTTGTTATTTGCATTGTGTTTTTGGCTCTAGGAAACATTTCAGTTCCTGAATCCAATTTCATTGTAATTAAATTACGTATTTACGTGAACAACTGTGTTTACGTTTGAACCTGATGTCACTGCGGCAGGAGTACTCTTCTGATATACGTGTGTGCATGCATGGGGTCCCGGACAGGAACTGATTAACGGCGTAGTATATGTGCCGCGTTTGTTGTCGTGACACCATGGAGTTGTCCTGGACCAGAACAGTTGCCGCGTCACGTCTGCTACGTATGTCCCCGTTCAGCAGAAATTCAGTGTACACGGTAACTTTTTCGAGTAAATATTCATAAAAAAAACCAAGGTCAAATAGGCGAAAAAAAAAAGAAAGGTGTTGCAGATGGTCACCTTTTTCTGAACACCGAAGCGTTTGGCAGATCAGTTGGGCAAGTTCAAACTTAAAACGACAGCCAACGTTCCGACATGTCGACATTCCGACGCACAGAGCCAAACAACACGTATACGATCCCGGTTTGAAGTGGTATGCTTTGATCGTGGGCTATAGCCATTCGTTAAACGACCACGTTAGCCACCTTCGGATCTTATAAGGTATTAAGGGAGAAGACCCATAGTCTTCATGAGTAAGCCATTTAATACTAAGAATAAGTAATTTATAATTACTCCCCATCTTAACTACCGTGTCTACCAGCAAAAGCCCGCGACCAATCCCGAGGAAGCTGACTACGCGGCGCTGCTGACAGTGGCAACATCCCGCAATCGGTAACTTGCTCGATCGTTAATTAGGTCCACTTAAATTTAGTCCCTGCCAATGGCGGCTCGGCGGTTGCTGCTCTATCGGCGAGTTGACTTCCGGCACGCGCCACCTTATATGAAGAGCTCGGCGTTGGACTGGGATTCTTCAGAGCCTCCTCCAGTTCCAGTTCCAGCAGCAGACTCTTCTCTCTCGAAAACAGGGCTGTCATCATCGTCGCCGTCGTCAGCTTTATAATGTCTAAGGTTCGTGATTGTACTTCGGTCTCTTCCACTCAACTACGATCATGCATGAAGCATTTGCACCGATGAGCACTACGCGGCGACAATTTCCTACTCCTCCTAATGCAGAAGACAGTGATCAAAGCGGACCTGATCGGCGCGTCATGCCAGAGCGAGATCCTGTCGATCGACGCCGACAGGTGCACGCTGACGGTGGTCGGCGACGTCGACCCGGTTTGCATCGTCCGGACGCTGAAGAAGGCGCGGTTCGCGGCGGCGATCGTCAGCGTCGGCGACGAGGACGACAACCCAAGGAGGAGGAGACGGACCCCTGCAAGGAGGCCTGCGTGAAGCTCTGCAAGGCGAGGTGCGACGAGCAGGCCGGCTGCTGCCAGGAGTGCAAGGAGAGGTGCGAGAAGGCTTGCGTCGAGAGGTGCGAGGAGTGGCTCGAGAAGGAGAGCTGCTCCTGCGGTGTCGGAGGCGGTGGCGGTTGCAGTACCCCTTGCCCCGGCATCAGCTACTACACCCCGTTCCCCGTGCCCAGCTACACCGCCTACTGCTACTACGGCGGCGGCCGCGGCGGCGGATGGCCTTACGGCGGCGTCTACTGCTACGAGGAGAGGTCGGGAGAACAATGCGTGATTCAGTAGGGCTTGCAGACTATCCAGTTGTTCCGTATATTCTTCTTGTGTTTACTTTTCTGTTGCTTCAATATGCACTTCCTGTTTGACGCTTCAGGAGGTTTTCGTGTGGTTGAGGCAGAACTCTGCAGTGTTGGTGTGGATATTACGGTAAACATGTTCTATGTTTCTCTCTCTTTCTCTGTAAAGATAATGGATCAAGTTGGTCACTCCTCAACATATGTACTGCATCCATCTCAAAATATAAGTATTTTTAAGTTCGATCAAAGTCAAATTTCTTTATTAGCTAAAAAAACCATTTTGGCCACATCGAACAATTCATAGTTGCAAATTGGAGATCAGGAAAGTCTTTATCGAGCTCAGTTTGTCAAAGAGGAGAAAAGGGGGTACAATGCCTGATTATCGTTATCATCGAACTAGTAATTTGATTATAAGCTTCACAAGTTATCAACGGGCTAACAAATTCTTCACTGTCTAGCTAGTGTTACTAGAAAAGCTAGTAATTGATTGTCATGTTATTGAAATGAAAGAACATGGGTGACATAAGCCTTCATTCAAATATTAATTACTATAATGGCAACTATATATGCTCAAACTGCTCACCACTATCAAATGCGCCAATTAATTATGTCTGATAATAAAGTGGATTAATCAACCTTCCGATGACCTGAGCTCTTCTAACGCCGCGGCGACCTGCTCCCTTACAAGCTCGATCCTCTTGAGATAAACCTCAAGCTCAAGAATCTGCTGTCGCCTCCATTTCTCATCACCAGACGACCCATGGACTGAGACTCCACCTCCTAAACCAGGGCCGAGAATGTCGACGCCGCCAATGCCACCAAATCCCATGTTCAAGCCCAAGCCGAGTCCAGTCTGCCCGGCGACAGTGACGGAGCTGACGAGCTCCCTCAGTAGCGGTGATAGGATAGCACGGACAGCCTCTTCTGTGGCACCGCTAGCGGCTGGCGCCGGTGAAGGTGCCAATACAGGAAGTTGTGAGTTCGTCGGCGTCAAGTTATCGACGGCAACAACAAGCGGCTGCCGAGCCACGTCGTTCAGTATTAGCGGGGACGTGGTGGTGGGCAATGCCTGCGGCTCCAGCTCCTCCGCTGTCTTCCTTCTGACGCGCCGGCCTCCTTTGGCTCTCGGCGTGTGCGCGGACGCGCTCCCGCCGGCGCCGTCGTCTACCACGCCAGGTAGCGCCGCTGACGCCGCCGTCGCGGCGGCGGGGTTGATGTCGTCCTCGTCGGAGGCGTCGCCCCCTCCGCCTTGGCCGCCGTCGCGCCTGACCGCGGGGCGCCAGATGTGCCGCGCGACGTCGTAGATGGCGCCCTCGTGCGCGCTGCGGAACGCGAAGGCGGCGCCCTGCGCGGCCATGCGCGCGGCGCAGACGCGATACTTCTTCTTGAGCCGTCGCAGCTTCTCGATGAGCTGGCTCTTGGAGAAGTCGAAGGAGAGGCGGCGGCGGATCTCCTCGTAGAACGGGCCCGTGTCGTACTGGTGCGAGGCGAACGTCGTGCCCCGGCGCGCCGTGAAGTCGAGGAAGCCGCGCAGGATGAGCAACTCCTCCTCGTCCGTCCACAGCCGCTGGAACAGCCGCCGCGAGTCATCCGTCTCGGCGGCAGGCTGAGGCGGCGGCGCAACTGCGCTGGTGGGCTCGGGGGCGGCGGCGGCAGGGGGAGACGGGGCCGGTGCGGCGTTGTCGGCGAGGAGCTGACGGTCCGGGTCCTGGTCCTGGGGCGCCGCGCGGTCGGAGTTGGAGGCGTCGGTGTCGGTTCCTTCATCGTCCTCGTCTCCGGCAGAGGACGAGGCAGCCGCAGCAGCTGCCGCGGGGTCGTCCGCGCCGGCCATTGTCCGGTCGGGGTTTGGGGTCAGGATTGGATTGCGCAGGGGTTTGGTTGGATTCGGGTAGGATAGGACTCGGTCCGGCTGCGTGAAAGGCCGGCAGCTGTGGCGCCAGTCGGGCTGCGTTCTGTGGTATCCTCCGTTAATGATTTCGTTTGAAGCTTAAAATCGGTCCAAAACCTTTGCAAATCGAAAATTTAAAATTTAAATAAACTGCTACAATAAATTATTTGGTTTCATCGGTTAGCGAAGCGGCTTCAGCGGTTAGCCAATCGGTTTCTTTGATTTTTACGGTTTCAGATTTTAAAATTTAAACTGCTACAGTAAACTGTTCGGTTTTATCGGTTAACGGAGCGGCTTCAACGGTTAGTCGACCAGTTTTTTCGATTTTTACAGTTTCAGATTTTAAAATTTAAAACCCACCAGTTTTAACGGTAAGTTGAGCAGTTTCATTGGTTTTCGGTATTACGAAATTTTTCAAATTTTCAATTTTTTAAAAAAATTTTAAAACAAAAACCGTTTGTTGATAAAACCGAACCGTAGTGATAAAATCAAAAACTATAAAAATTGAGCGGTTTACCGCGATTTTGTGAACCCTGACATCCTCTCAGTCGCTGATGGGTTGGGCCGGGCTTGCTTTGGGGCCCGCAGTGCATGGATAAGGAAAGTTCGAGAAAATGCGAGTGCACGTATGGTGGGCCACCTAAGTCTGTGTCCTAGATGTACGTGTGGAAAAGTGTACTCGTATTTCCTCGAACTTGTCGAGGAAGGCATTTCAGAAGAAATAATATCAGTGTCGACAAGATTGTACTGCCTCAATTTAAAATATAAGTATTTCTAAATTTAGATAAGTAAAAAAAAAATTTAACTTCTACCGATAATATTTAAAAAATTACATAATTTTTAATATAAAAATATAATTTTTATATAAGTTTATTTAATGATGAATTCAAAAAATATAATTTTTATATGATAAAATATTATTAATTATATATTATTAGTAGTTAAATGATAAAAGTTTGATTTGACTAAATTTATAAATATTTATATTTTGAAACGGAGGAAGTAATATCAAAATAATTTACATCTTGTCGAAACTGTTTTGAGTTTTTTATAAGTTTAATAATTTCAATAGTATAAAAATTAGTATATATTATAAAATATTTCTTATGATGAAATTAAAGATAAAAGTTTTGATAAAGTTAATCGAATCCTTTATGCAAATAAAGTGACATATGTATGTCTATGAAAATATTTTAAAAAAAATTCATAGAAGTATATCTGGACGTACTCCCTCTAATCCAAAATATAAGCATTTCAAAAGTCAAAGTTTATCAATTTAACTATTAATAATATATATTGATTTTAAATTATTAACACTGTTGACTTTTAATATTAACTTTGACCATTCGTCTTATTCAAAAAATTTATTCAAATGTGTAAAATTATTAGTTACAATTTAAATTTCACTAACGATAAATCAAATAGTAACAAAATTTTATATATTTAAATATTTTTTTTGAATAAGACGAATGATTAATGTTGATGTTAAAAATCAACAGTGTCAATAATTTAAAATCAGAGGGAGTACTTAATAATGTTTCATCATATAAAAATTATATTTTTTAGATTTATAATAAAATAAGCTTTCATAAAATATATATTTTTACATTAATTTTTTAGATATTATTAGTAAAAGTTAAAATAATTTGACCTTA
Source organism: Zoysia japonica (assembly GCA_001602275.1). Taxonomy (NCBI): domain Eukaryota; kingdom Viridiplantae; phylum Streptophyta; class Magnoliopsida; order Poales; family Poaceae; genus Zoysia; species Zoysia japonica. The sequence goes on from BCLF01000043.1 coordinate 808,043, forward strand.
TCTAAAATAAAAAATACTTATATTTTAAAACGGATATAATAGCAGTTATAAATATGTTAAATTTAAGATTCTTTTTAAATTTCTGCTTTCTAAACGGGCCAGATAATTGATGGTTAGGAAACCCACCCGTGAGGTGCTTAGCTGAAGATCGCGCTCGAATTAACTGCTAGGTGTACCCATAGAGCTGCCGATTAATTGCTCCGACCATGTCATTCTAACCGGCCCCACTTCCCATCCACTCTCCTCGCGTGAAAGCTCCACCCCACTCCTCCCCCAAACCAAAAAGGCCAGACTCCAGAGCAGCCGCCGCGCAGCACAGCAAATGGCGGACGCGGCCGAGCTCGCGCGCCTCCTCTGCCTCCGCGCCCCGCCGCGGCCGTCGCCTCCAAGGCGCGCCATGCCGCCCCGGGGCCTGCTTGGAGCTCTCCTGCGCCTCCCCGCATGCTCGCTCTGGTGCCGCGCGCTCGAAGCCAGCAGGCCTGCGGCGGCCGCGGTGGAAGGGGAGCGGGGCGAGGAGGACGGGCTGGAGGATGAGGAGGAATCGTACTTCTCGGTGACCTCGTCTGGGCTCTCCGAGGTGGACTACCTCGGGGAGAGCACCAGGGGGGATTTGAACGTGAGAAGGAAGCACCTCGTGGCGCTAGGTGAGCTCAAGACTTCACAATTTTGAATTCTTATTCAGTGTTAGGGTCGTGGATGTTACCATTGGACGGAGTTAAGTAATTTGTAAATTTAGATTCTTTGGGGGGGGGGGGGACCCAAGGCTACGATCCTCCTTTGTAATAACTACTCCGTTATAATAACTCGGTGTGTTGGAATTGCTTAAATTTTAGGTGGGAATGGAGAATCGGCATTGCATGGCCCTATAGAGGAGATAGCATGGAAAGAGGCAGAAGAAGCCGAATCATTGCTTCATGACCTGGGAATTGCAGTAAGGTTTCTGTCCTTTTTTAGTATGGCATCTGACCATCATCAGATATTGCTTGTATGAGTATGTTAAAAGTCAGACAAGTTATATATGCTACCTTTCAAATTTTCTGCATTGTGATAAGCAGTAGTTTTGCAATTATCTTCTGTATGCCAAAAAAATCCCACTTTGAATGCTGTTGTGAATGTTGATTGCCGCTCAGTCAATCATACTGTTGTTGGGCATCTTCTTCGAAATGCAGGACCCTTATTCAGTAAGGCACTCTCCTCGTGGGATTTTCTGCACCAGGACATTAAATCTTCGATCTATCAGTGTGATTGGCTATGATATGGACTATACATTGGTTCATTACAATGTGAAGGTAATTAGATGACCATTAACTTAATTATGTATTAATTTTTTTGAAACTGAGTATCATATGCGGAAAGTCTTGTACCTTTGTCAAAATACTATGACCTAGTTCCAGCTTAAGTCAACTTGTTGCCTTTATAGTTCATAATGTATCACATTGTTATCAAGTGGATTTCATTGTTTTGCTTCCTTGAGTTGCTGTTCACTACAGTTATTATGTCAGTGATGCAATATTTATGCAGGCCTGGGAAGGGCGTGCATATGATTATGGGATGGAGAACCTGAAGGGCATGGGTTTCCCAGTAGACGATCTTGAATTTGATCCTGACCTGGTAGTACTCTGGTGTGTATTACATCCATAGTACATCAAAGCACATAAATCAGCTCTATTAATTCAGTTACTCTGCTCCAGGTCATAAGGGGTCTTGTTATAGATAAGCAAAAAGGAAACTTGGTCAAAGCTGATCGTTTTGGCTATATTAAGAGGGTCATGCATGGTACCCAAATGCTATCTACGCGTGAAGTGAGGTATTAATACATTTTGTCAAATTTCCATGCTCCAAAGTGAGAAAACTTATTTGTGCCTGTGAATAGTGAAATATATGGAAGAGAATTGATGGACCTGCGGAATGAAAGTCGATGGGAGTTCCTCAACACCCTTTTCTCTGTTTCAGAAGCTGTCATGTTCATGCAGGTCCATTTCCTTATGTACATGTCATTTCCATTCTCGTATGATACCACTTGATATCTTGTTCATTTTAATTCACATTGATCTCCTCATTTGTGCATTTGAGGTACTAGTGGTGTCTCTGTTTATTTCCATCTTCAAGCAATTTAACCCTTTAGAAGCATAGTGTTTATCATTGTTAATCTATGACTGGGTGGATCACCAAGCTAATTCCTGTGGACTAAAAAAAACCCAATAATTCATAAACATATGTCAATTCACATCTCAATGCTGTATTAATTCATTTTCGGAATAATTTCAGTGTTTTGAATATGATCAATCCTGGGAGTCTCTTTCTGTAAATTCCTCATATTAAATTAGACAATCTAATATCGATATGGATCTTTTGCAGATGGTCGACAAGTTGGATCAGGGATTGGTACCATCTGAACTTGGACCACTGGATTATAAAGGGCTGTACAATGTAATAACTTGAATCTTCTTTTCCATTTTCTGTTTTAGGAATGGCGTACAGCGGCTGAGTCTTGCTGTTGTTATATTTTTTATTGTTAAAATAGTAAAGAAGCAATGGGTACCGAGACAAAGGCAAAAATAGAGTTCTGCTGTTATATTCTATTAAAGTACTAATAAATATGCGATATATAAGAATGGAAAAAAATCGAGCCACATTGCAATGTTTCAACTGACTTGTTCTGGTACTTTTGTTTTTGTTACTTAATTTTGTTTTGTCATAGTTAAAGTTGGAGTCTTTGCTTTGCTCAGGCTGTTTACAAAGCACTGTTTCGAGCTCATGTAGAAGGTCAACTTAAGGTACTCCTTGGTATTTAAATATGGCATTTGCCAAAACTTTTCCTGAAAATTTCTTTAGCTGGCTGCAATGTAGAGAGAAATAATGGCTGAGCCCGAGCGATTTGTCGAGCCTGATCCAGAATTGCCTTTAGCTCTTCTTGATCAAAAGGAGGTTAGCACACTGCCACCTTATGATTTACAAGACCATAATCTAACTGAAATAATCGAGCTTTTCTAAAGCTAACCTATTTCCTTCAACCTATTAGGCTGGAAAAAAGTTGCTTCTTATCACGAATTCAGATTACCACTATACGAATAAAATGATGAATCATGCATTCAATCGCTTTCTTCCTAATGACATGGGATGGAGAGATCTGTTTGACATGGTGAGTTTCTTTTCTCCTATATGATTTTTATTTTTAAGACACTGTTTTTTTTTGGCTGACCCAACTTATTGGGATTTTGTAAAGATCATTTTATTCTGTCTTATGGTAGGTTATAGTCTCTGCGAGGAAGCCAGAGTTTTTCCAGCTTACACATCCATTATATGAAGTTGTAACAAATGATGGATTGATGCGTCCCTGTTTTAAAGCAAATTCAGGTAAAATACTGGACACAATGCTGCAAAAAATTTGCTGTGAATCCCTAGTAGGTCACTGTTCGCAAAAATGTTGAAAATATCCTTTTCCAAATATATTTATATCTTAAATTCAGTTACCTTGAAAAACTGATACAAGCAGAAATTGATATGGAATGTCAGGACAAATTTTATGTTGACTGAGATGGTGAAAAGAAGTCGATATTCTTTCATGCCAGCAGAAAATTTTGCGTGTCAACTGATTATGATTTTATGTTTACTTCATTTGAGCAAAGTACAGATCCAATGCGTAATGGCAAACAGTACAAAGTAAGCTGATTAGGATCATGCTGCATAGATGAGTTTTCATATAAACACGCCCAATGTATTTGGAACTTTTGTCTGCTATCATACTAGTATCATATAAGAAGTTGAATGTCAATATTACATATAGTGCATAATAGCAAGAGTAGTTTATATAGATAATGTCTGATATGTGTGTATGACTGGGGAGCAAAGAGGTGGCCGATCTGCAGATGGAGAGAAATCCACAATTTAACTAAACCAAGTTACCTCTTTGATCAATTTGTTCATTTTCTTAGCCATTACAACAACAACAACAACAAAGCCTTTAGTCCCAAGCAAGTTGGGGTAGGTTAGAGATAAACCCCGAGAGACGACTAAAAAGGAGCAACAAACGACAATCAAGGTTTAGGCACGTGAATTGCTAGCCTCCACGAACTCCTATCCAAAGCTAACTCCTTGGCGATATCCCAATCCTTCAGATCTCTCTTCACAGACTCTTCTCAAGCCAAGTTTGGTCTACCTCTGCCTCTCTTCACACCGTTTGGCCGACTTACCATCCTGCTACGAACCGATGCCTCCTGTGGTCTTCGTTGAATATGTCCGAACCACCTCAAATGATGTTGCACAAGTTTCTCCTCAACTGGTGCCACTCCTAATCTCTCTCGTATGTCATCGTTTCGGACACGATCTCTCCTCGTGTGGCCACACATCCATCTCAACATACGCATTTTGGCTACGTGTAGCTATTGGACATGTCGTTTTTTCATAGGCCAACACTCTGCAAAAAAAAGATAGGCTTGTTATACAAGGTTGTTAGTATCAGTTGATAAGTATGACTCTATTTAAGAGACCTGATGCATTCTTTTGGAGTAAGCAAAGAAGAAACTTAAGTTCCCCCCTAATCTGGCTGCTCAGAGCCTCCTTAAGTTCCCTTTCTCTGATGCTTTTTATGTTTGTGATGGTAGATCCTGTGCCCTTGATATGTATTCTATTTTGTGCATGTGTCTGGTTTTAATGTGTCATTTGGTATTTAGGTGGCTTATACTCTGGTGGTAGTGCTCAGATGGTTGAGAAGTCACTAGACATTCATGGGGATGAGATATTATATGTGGGTGACCATATTTTCACTGATGTAAGCCAATCAAAAGTTCATTTACGATGGAGGACGGCGCTGATCTGCCGAGAACTAGAAGATGAGGTCAGGCTGCTTCTTACTTACTGTTAGGACTGTGCATAGCATGTTGTGTTATTATGTTGTTTTTAACTAAAATGATACAGGGCAGGACATCTTTTCTGGAACTTTTTATGGAATTTGTTGGTGATATTTTTCCTTTTTAACTCTGTTTTTTTCTTAAAAAAATCATAACATGGTGTTCATCTAAAAAAATTGGAATGGACGACACTTGGTTGGAAACCTGTGGTTGCCTGTTCAGTAACCAGTTTGTTCTTTTGTATTTGCAGTTTGATGCATTAGTCAAAAGTCATGCTCAGAAAGAAGAGCTCATAACACTTATACAACAAAAAGAAATTGTGGGGGATCTTTTCAACCAGCTTCGCCTTGCTCTGCAGAGACGCACTAATTCACGCCCTGCACAGGTATTAGAGTGAACCCATGGTGTGTTAGTAAATTTACAACATGTTCAATCCTCAGCTGATTTAATCCTTAATATAGATTGTTCTGGTATCCCATATTTTATCAGTACACTGCTCCCATGTGTAAATTCTCAACTAAGCGGCAAGTGAAGATAACCTGGTCTTTTTGCTTAATTTGTTGCCTTTTGGATTTTAATTTCTTAATACACTAGCCCTGATATATCATCTTATGTCATTTTTCCAGACACTTGCTGCCACTTGTATGGATGATCAGGAGCTCACAGAAAGCATGCAAAAGTTGCTTATTGTTATGCAGAGATTAGATGAAAAGATTGGACCAATGCTAGAATCAGATGGAGAACTTTTCAATAATAGGTACAGTATGTGAGCTATTCCCTGAACTCTTATGCAGCTATTTAAATAACTGAATTCAGAAGTCCTTCCTCTTGTGGTTTCAAATACTCTGTGTTTTCCTTCAAAAGGAATAATTCTTTTTATAACATTCATGCCTTTTAAAATCTAACTGCTGCAGATCCCTTTTTTTCTGCTCGTTTTATATGGGCATGACTTACATTTCCTTCACTGTGGATTCAATCTGATCATATTCATAAATCTTGTAGTACATTACTGTAACTTCTAGAAAAGCAAGGTAACTAATACCTTTTCTTCTTAAGATGGGGTTGGCTGTCACGTGCTGGCTTATGGGATAAGAGTCATTTGACCAGACAAATCGAAAAGTGAGTGAATATGACTTTTTTGTTAAAAAAATGGTGATAATAGTTTGTACCTTGTAGGCCCTACACTTGTTTGTTTGAATTTAACTTTTTTATCTTTGCTTTTAGGTATGCTGATATATACACATCAAGGGTTTCAAATTTTCTACATTATACTCCATTCATGTATTTCAGATCACAAGAACAGGTAAATAACAGATTGTATTATCTGCTCTATTACCTTTGCATTTTTAGCTATTGTCATGCTTACTGGTTAGGAGTTTAGAATGCAAATTTTCTCTGATGACTGGATGGTTAACTAGAGCATTAAACATAATAGCAAATGACTCCTGGCATTGGTGCTTGTGAAATAGCCATAGGGGTATGCTATGTTGATGGATAAACTCACTCTCTAATAAGTTCAAACATTAGAGAAAAGAATAAATTTTCATCAGATATCTTCTGTGAAATTTACACTAGTGTTGTGAAAGCTACAAGAAATGTCAAGAAAAAATACATGAATGTTGCAGTTAACTTTCTGTTATGAATATAATTTTTTGCATTAGAATGGGCATCATGGGCTGTGTGTGTCTATTGCAAGCGTTCCCTTTTTTTTGAGATGGAGAGTACATGCAGGAGAAGGGATGCCACGGAGAGAGGTTGTAGAGACTGCGGACTAGCTAATATAGCTCCAAAAGAGGGTGTAGTTGAAATAGCGCTTAATTGCTTTTTGCTGTCCTAAAAGTCAATAATTTCTGAGTGGGGTACAAGTTGAAACTGGCGGGACATTGTTTGCATTAACTAACTATATTTTACCACAAACTTATCGATCCTCTAAACATGTTTCAGACACTTGCGCATGACGGACATTCTTATTCCGGAGGAAGTAACATGAGAGTTCAGTGAGCAGTGAGCTTGTTGAGATTCGGTTCACATATGAAGGTCAGCGGAGGAGAAAAACAGAAATGAACGACCAGGTGATTGTTATGGTGACTTATACTGAGTCTGAATTGACGTCACAGTACATCTTGTATCACTATGTGAATTTAGTAAAAATAAAATCGTAGGCCACTGAATAAGTCATACGGCCGTGGTAATAGCTGACGCACCACGACCAATTCATGTGTACTGTGGTTGATGTAATGTGTAAAAGTACTACCTCCATATTTTTTCTTGACGCTAATTTTCAAGAAAAAAATATGGAAGTATTTTGGGGACAATTTAGATCGAAGTCATTTGGAATGCTTGTGTACCGAAGGCCTCGATATTATTTTTCAACTTCAAGTGCCACTTTGACTTGCAGCCATAATTTGTCACATGTTATTCATGCACTTTTTCAGTTTTTTTTAGCAACAAGATCCATCCCGTTAATTGGGCCACAGCTATATTTTTCCAGTTAATTGGGTTTCTCGTGTAAGTGATCCAGAAATTACGTAACATGATTCTCTCAATGTGCAGGGATGAATTTATAAGCACATTAGGCAACTTCACAAATACTACTAGTTGCTACCTTAGCAATCACTTCTTTGATTTTTTTTTTTTTGAACATTGAAATTTCAGGGACAAATTAAATTCATGCAAGCGACATTTGTGTTAAAAAAATCACATGGTACAGCTTGATTATTTTATTTAAAAAAAAGGTTGCTGCGGACCCATTTCACAATCGTACCCTTTGATACCAAAATTTTGTCATCCTTAACCCCTATCCTGCTCCTCGTCCTGGCCGTCCACCACCATCGTGCACAGTTCGGCGCCGACGCGAAAGCGAACCAAACCCACTCAAAAAAAGTGCCGCCCGGCGGAGGGCCGAAGGCGCAACAACGGCGGCGATGTTGCGGCGGATGCGATGGATGTCGGACGGGGACGGGCGGTGGGAGCTGGACGCGGAGACGCCGGTGACGATGGAGGGCACGGCGCGCCCCGTCCCGGGGGACCCACTGCCACTCGGCCTCTCCCGGGGCCCCCGCGTCACCCGCCCCAAGCAGCTCGACTTTTTCCACTGCTTTATGGCCTCCCCGCTCGTCCCCTCTTTCTCCGCCTCCGGCGAGGGCCTCTTCGTCCACCACGCGCACCTCCTCCACCTCGCGCACAACTGGTAACCAACCCCAGTTTGAACCTCTGTGCTGCTCCGGGATTATTGCCGTTAGGATATTGTGAAATGTGCTTTACATTCTAATAAAGCTAAGGCTCCGAGGACAGTGATGGCTGATTGGCTGCTGGCTTCATACTTGATTTGTGTAGTCTATTCGACTTAACCTCCATGATTGTAGTGTGGTTATGTGTCATACGCATGTGATTCGAGATAGCTCTGTTTTGAGGCTAGTTATGTAACTTATGTCATTGCTGACTGCCTGAAGGTACAATTGTCAAATTCCAAAGATTCTATACATGCCTGTGAATATGGAATTGAGGCGATGTACAGGTTAATGGTGGTTCTTACAAATGGATTCAGTGAATGAATCATGAGTGGTAGATTTAGCATTTTCGTCGGTAACTGATCCTAGGTTATAGCTTCTTTTTTATCACAACATTATCTGCTCAGAGGTCGGGGGACTGCCTACTTCAAAGATTTTGGCTCTCCATTGTTAATGTATAGGATATACCAGCCAACCTAATGTGTATTTGTTCTTAGGAGAGTGTACATTATGTAAAACAGCAATATGACCAAGCTAATATTAATTAACAAGCTGATGTAATGTGTACAGGTCTTTTACCATACTGGAGCAAATTCATGTTCAGAAGCTTGTGTCTGTGGTGAAAGAGAAGTTGGCAAATCGACAGGATGAGGCCTGGTCAAAGGATTTGAAAAAACACTTGCATGATGTCATGTCTCTAGGAGTAGGCACTGAGGTCTTAATCACACCAGACACTACTTTGCTGCTGGAACTATATGATATCAAGAAGGGTGATCGAGGCAAAGCGATATTTCACCACAAGGCAAAAAATCTGGATGCTCTTAACCTATTTGGTATACTGTTAGTTATTATCCATGGGTATTCTTGTTACTTGCACTATTATTTCAAAGTAAATAGGTTATGTGCCAATATGTTGGTTAGTCATCTAGCTGTGGATAATGTGTGACTGGTTTGTGGAGAAAATCTCTATATGCTACTCCCTCCATACCAATTTAGTTGTCATCCTGAATCTGGGCATGGGAATTAAGGAAGGTGGAAAAGGTGGGACGCGCTGAAAATGAGGAGGAAAGATATAGAGATAGAGATGTATTGGAAATAGAGAAAGGTGCATTGGGAAGCGAGGATGACAAGTAAATTGGGAAAACTTGAGGAGGCTAGGATGACAAGTAATTTGGGACGGAGTATTATTTCGAGAATGGCTTGCAGTTTACTTCAACAGTATTTTGTTCTGTTTGACATATTTGGATGAAATTAGAATTTATTTACCTCTTGCAGCTTCCTCACCAAAATCTTACATTCCAAGCATCTTGGCCTGGGCTATTTGTTGACAAAAAGGGGTCATATTGGGATGTGCCACTGTCATTATCAGCTGACCTTGCGTCAGTGGGCTCCAGTTCTGGATTGAGTTATCATCTATTGTTGCAGCAGAACAGTGGGGAACCAAAACGTTTTGGTAGTGATGAGGCTAGTGATGTTCCTATTGCTCTGCTACCTGGTTTATGTGCGAAAGCAGCTATTTCCATCAAGAAAAGCATTGATATTTGGAGGAGAAAAGAAGACAAGCTAAAAAATGTTCAGCCATATGATGTATTTCTCTCTGATTCTCACGTTTCGTTTACTGGTATTGTTGGTAAGCATCCCACCTTTCATTTGGTGTTGATTACAGCTTTCTAGCAGTTGGAGTTATCTCTGAACTAGAGCTATTTGTTGTGCAAGTTCCTCTGAAAAAAGATCATTGCTTGGCGGTTCCATTGTTGTTCCTCACACTTGCTTGGAAACATTTTAGTTAGCATGGTTTTGTGATATTATTATATATTCAAGAATATATTCTAGTGATGACATACTCATCTGCTTCTAATTGTTGTTGTGTATCACCAATCTTGCAAGACCATAATATGCGCACTCCTATGCATAAACTATAGTTAACAACTTAGGTTCTCTGTATGATTTTTTGTCTAGCGTTGACACTAATGAATCGTGAAGAAATGTAATTCACCACTTCATGTTTGTTGGTCATTTTTTCCCCTTGGTTTTAGCTCGACCAATTGCTTACAATTTCTACTTCCTCCTTTTCTATTCAGGTGCAGTAGCTAGTGGATACCTGGGGGATTGCTCAAAAAGGATGTCTTTACGAGATGAAACACAAAAAAGCAATGCCCTACGATTTTTCAATGAGAGGAAAAAGTTTGCTGCCTTTGGAGATCTCTTTGCCTCTGTTAATTTTACAGCTCAATATGGGAACTTTCAGCGGCTCTTTCTGGATTTGACAAGGGCAAGCGCTCGATTTGATATCTCCTCAGGCTCGTTGTTCTTATGTGGTGCTTCTCAACTTGCGCAAGATTTCTTCTTCTCTCGACGACCTGAGATGGAGACATTTTGTAATGTTTGTCCAGATGTAGTTGTCTCTCTTCAGCAACAGGTGAACCATGTCTTCCTTGGTCAGCTTATTCTCTGATAACTGGAACTAGAATACCATTCTAGCTGCTTTGTGGGACGCTGGCATCCTTTCCATGTTTCAACCACACCTTATATGCCAACATATTGTGCACCAGGAGTATGAAAAAACTAAACTTCTTTGGTGTATAATAATTACAATAGAGAATGTGCTGTTGCATATCTTAATTAGTTGATTGTCTTGTCTAGCAAAAAACGAGGCTATGCGTAGGTAAAGGGCAAATACTGTTTTGAGTTTTGACATAATCTACAGCTGAATCGTGGCTTCTTAGTTATAGCTCAGTGTAACTTTTGAGTATCCATAACTTAGTCATCGTTAGTTGTCATTAAGGAACAAATTTCATTTACAAAACATCAAACATTAAACATGATGTTATGATTGCATACTGCAATAACAGCATATAACAAAGATGGTTCCATTATGCTATAGATGTTATCAGCACACAGATACTTTGGACTCATGATCTCTTGGCACCTTTTTGGCCATCTATCTCTGATGCCTTCTTTTGATAAATTTCAAGAACGTAAATTAACTGAGGCAAGATGGTTATTCCGAGTAAGTATGGAAATTGCTGTTCACGTTTAATAACTGTTATTCCTTCTTGCAGATAATTGGACCCTTCAGTTTTCGTGTTGAATCTTCAGTTACCATTGACCCAAGAAGTCAGGACCATTTTGTTCGAGTAGATGATTCAGTTTTTGCAATTGATTGGGCCCTTAGGGTCCTTGGTTCAGCAAAGGCCACAGCTTGGTATTCCCCCAAGCACCAGGAGGCAATGGTGGTGCTTCGTTTCTTCGAGGCCTGAGGACTTCAGCTCACCAAAAACACCGTGTACCATAGCTCAGGCGTATCTTGGTGGCTGAGAATGAAAACCATATAAACGCGAGATGTTGCCTCATGAAGCCTGTAGATCTCCTTGTAAAATCCACTTGTACGTCTTGCTTTCATAGCTTCAATCATCACCCCCATGCCTTGTAGCTTCTGCTGTTCCCAGCACCGACAAAGGAAAGTTAGGCTTTTTCGAGTCTAGATTCTAATAGAGCAGTGTGGTTTGTTACGAGGACATCAATACTTATTGTTTGGGAATAATCTGTTTGTGTCCCGTCGTCCGTTCTAAAATTGGGTTAGCTAGTGACAACAATTTTGGAACAGAGTGCCTTGATGAGCATTATCTTGTTTATCATTTGAAAGATGTCATGCTTTTTTTTTCAGAATGCTATCTACTCTCTTCATTCTTTAATTAATGTTGTCGTTGACTTTTAAATTTAATTTTGATCATTTGTTTTATTAAAAAAATTGATAAATTTTATATATTTTGATATAGTTTGATATATTATTAGAGTTATTTGAATCACAACTTAAAATTTTACACATTCGAGCAAATTTTTTAAATAAGACGAATGATCAAAGGTCAATTCCTAACGTATTGTTTGGCTATTTGCGGGAAATCTACCGCTTGTACGGACAACACTGAGAACCTGAATTACACTGGATGGCAGGAAATGAAATTTGAGTCAGTTAAATATGAAGTTATTTGCTCTAGTTGGCACCCAATATTCTTTCCAAAGACTTATAAATAGTGTTTATTGGATCATTTATACACATCTAAATGATTGTCCATACATGGTTACTGTATCATTGTTATGGCCTAAGTTTGTCCTCCCTAAGTTTCGACATTGACGCAACTCCAGTTCAAAGGGGGAGACAGTGGAAACCCAAATGGGTACAGGCCCACTTGGAAGTCAGCCCGTGCGTTTGGTCCGTCCCGTTGGGCCATTTCCCCCGCGGGCTGCTCACACAAGCTCACTAAACCCTACTACCAGTTGCAACCCACCTCGCCGCGCCGCCGGGAAAACTCAGCACCGATCTCGCCGCCCGTCTCCAGTGGCAGTGTGGCACCATGGCGGCGGCCGCCTCAAGGGGCCTGCTCGCGCGCCTCCGTGGACTCTCCCTCTCCGGCCCGCGCGTCCTCGTGCCCCCTTACCGCCTCTTCTCCGCGGAGCCCCTCGTCGACGACGACGTCGCCGGGGGCCGGATCATTGAGGCGCGGGCTGGGGTCATGGCCCCGACCTCACAGCGCACCGGCGTGATCGGCGTCAAGTGCGGGATGTCGGCGATGTGGGATAAGTGGGGCGCCAAGGTGCCCATCACCGTCCTCTGGGTCGACGACAACATCGTCTGCCAGGTCAAGACACCAGAGAAAGAGGGGTTCTATGCGCTGCAGGTGCTGCAATAATTTATGATCTCTTTGTGAAATTTGCTGAGGATAAGAATTGCAAGTAATTAGTTATCGCAGATTATAGCTGATTTATACTCACTTGCTAGATTCGAAAGCAACTGGTCATTTCTGGCCTTCCAGATGATAATGCATGTTGGGGATCGCTAACGTTCGGTTTTTGATTTACTAGACCTTGATATTTTCTGCTGGTAGTACCGTAATAGGGAAATTGGTTTATATGTAAAACGAAACGCACGTAACAACGTTCTGGCCGCTCTTCCTCTAGTGGCTAAAAAAAAGAAGTATAAGATACAAGGGAAGAGAGATAAGCTGGGGGCAGTTTGTGCCAATTGACCTCGTATTAAAATAGCATTTTATTCTCTTCAGTAAAGTTATATCAAATTAGTCCTTATTGTATTTACTTCTGTTTATCTGGAGATCGTTACATTTTACTGCCAAGCCATGGCTTTATAAGTCAGTTGCAAGGATCCATCTAGTGAGTTCTTGGTTTTGAGGATCATAATGCTTGTCATGTGGTTGCAGCTCGCGATGAATAACTAATGGAAACTAGTTCGAGAAACGTCCTGCCTTAATTTACTAATTTAATTAATCTAAATGCAACACAGTGTAGATACATTATGTATTATTTTTGTTTGTTATATTTATGTTTACCTGAACTTTATTTTTTGTCTAACTTTTGAAATTCCTCTCATCTTTGTTAGCTCGGGGCAGGCCAGAAGAAAGAAAAGCACTTAACAAAGCCTGAAGTGGGCCACTTTAGAGCACAAGCAGTGCCTCTGAAGAGAAAGCTAAGGGAGTTCCCTGTAACGGAGGATGCACTTCTTCCTGTTGGAACAACCATCTCAGTTCGCCATTTTGTGCCTGGACAGTTTGTTGATGTCACTGGAATCACAAAGGGGAAAGGTTTTGCTGTACGTATTCTTCCTCATCAGTTCATTGTTTTTGTGAGTTCAGTTGTTTGAGACAGTTCACTAACTTGTTCTAGGCCAGCTGAAATCAACAGAGTTTTAAGATTAGGTATCTTTCAGCAGCACCTCTATTTAGTCTTTTAGTTAGTTGACATGTATATATTTGAATTTGCTGTGATATATGTAAACACTTCCTGAGGTTTTAGCCAAACCCAAAGCTCAGATTTAAAGTTGGTTTTGGTTTCAAACAACCTTTTGATTAAAAAGTTCTCTTGCAACTGTTCTGGAAATAAAAATGTATACTGTATTTTGCACTTATAATTTCTGGAATATGCAAACTGAGAATTATATATTAAAACGTGAAAAGGGGAAGTCACAAATCATATTAGTGTTTATTGTGAGACTAAATACTTCTTTGAAAGTGAAAGGTTATAGTGTCCAAACTAGTGTGTAGTACAACTTAGTACGGAATATCTGTAGTGTTTTTTTTTTTTTTTTTTTTGCTGTGGGACCATTTGGATCTTGAGGGGCTTTTCCATGAAGTCACATGAGGTATCAGAATTCTAGTAAGTTAGAGGGGCTCAGGAGGAAACATGATAAAGTGATCTCTTTTTTCTGTGTAGCCTTGTAATTCAGCAATGTCCACAAGTTACAACAAGAGATGAGGTTTAAGAAACTCAGAGAACCAGCATGTGGTAGAAAAACAACTAGGGGGCTTCTGTCCACAGTAATCAATATTTTTAAAAAAAAAATTAAGATCTTAGATTTTCGCGCCGGGGGGGGGGGGGGGGGGGG
>BCLF01000043.1:823058-851959 GCA_001602275.1 Zoysia japonica
GTAAAATGTGGCTAGTTCCTCATCGAACATTGTAAATACAAGAACTATTTTTGCATTTCTTTCAATGTACCACTTTAGCTTTTAGAGCAGCTCAATAATGTCAATAGTATATAGTCATCAATTTATTCTGTTGTGATTCGTGCAGGGTGGGATGAAGAGACATAAATTCTCTGGGATGCCGGCCTCGCATGGTGCATCTTTATCACATCGTAGTATTGGTTCTACTGGTCAAAGAGATGCTCCTGGAAGGGTATGTTATACAATTGCAATCCTCTATATATTGAAAATTTTGTCTCTACTCAGAAGAGTTATACTTAATATTTTCAGCAGTGCTTTCACAGTTACAATGACAAAGCTGTTCGAACTTACAGGTTTTCAAAAATAAGAAGATGCCTGGGCGCATGGGTGGTGTACAGCGCACAGTGAAAAATGTTTGGGTTTATCAAATAGATCCAGCCAGGAATCTACTTTATCTGAAAGGCCAGGTGACTTGATCATTTCTGTATGTTACAGCATCTTTTTTTCTTTGGCGTTGTGGTTTTAATATGTGTTTTGTGTATCTTGTAAACCCTTTTGCAGGTGCCTGGTCCTCAAGGTAGCTTTGTTTTCGTAAAGGATTCAATATTCAAGAAACCTGATATAAGCTTGCTCCCATTCCCTACATATTTTGCGCAAGAGGGTGAGTCGGAAGACTTGGAGCCTCTGGTTGCTGATCTTGGTGATGTAGATCCTTTCATGGCAGCTGATTAAAGATAGGGACGAATTGGAGATTCTCCTTTTGTGCACTCAGCTCCACTGTTCCACAAGATTATTTTTGTGAATTTTGAATGGAAATACAAGTAGTTCCTCACAAACTTCATTTTGAATGGATATACAAGTAGTTCCTGAATCACAAACTTCAGGGGGAAAAAAAGGAATCGCAAGGTTCTTCCCAATTGTCACCCTGATCAGTGTTGCTTCATGTACATCACCTGGCAAGTATATCATGGCCCGGACTCACTTTAGGGTTTTGAGCTGATTGTTAAATACTCCCTATTTTTATTATTGACGAAATCAGTTTATTTCTAGTTCAATATCTTATCGGAAACATTGATAATTCACGACCGGAGGTAGTAGGATGCATGGAAATTCCTTTTAATAAGCTGTATTAGGGAATTCTAATAGATTTATAAAATTGGAATATTTCAGCTCTGTGATGAGATGTTGTAATGCGTACCTCTGCGTAAGCTGGTTATATTTAATATCAGCAGTGAGTTTACCTACACATTGATCTCTTATTTGTTTACTAAGAACAGTAGTATCTGTGGCTCTTATTTTCTTAGATCGGTTTGAGTGTTGTATGTTTTAGCACAATGGCTTAGGCTTTACTCAGGCAGGACCTAAATACTGGAGCCCAATGAATTGCTGATGGTGGAGTAAAAATGATTGCACCCAAACGAAGAACAATAACTCATGCCGGAGGCCAGCCCAGTTCAGGTGATGGTGCGTACAGCGTACTAGAGGGTTAACTGATGTGCCCGTGAAGGTGGACGCGATTGTTTAATGAGGAAGCTATATCTGGGCATTCGGGCCGTTAGACCCAGCATGGCCTGAATAAGGCACGGTCCGCTAGGCACGTCGAGTTGTGCGGGCCGTGCTGCAGCGTGTCGTGGGCTCAGGAGCCAGCCCGAGGCACGGCCCACAAAGGCAGAACCGCGTTGGGCCAGCCCATTTGGCCCGCTAGCACGGTCGGCATGGCAGCAGCCCGCTAGCACACGTTCGACACTCGGCACGCAGCGTCGCCCGGCGGGGCAAAGGCGGAGCGTCGAAGCCGCACGGACAAGGAGCTGGTGAGGCGGGGGGGGGAGGCGTGGGCCAGAGCCTGAGACCGAGGGGAAAGCGTCGCGGCAACTGGGCGGAGGCGTGGGCCGGAGCCTGAGACCGAGGGCAAAGCGTCGCGGCGACTGGGAGGAGGTGGCGCGACGGCCGGCGGCGTCGCTGCCGTCTCGGCGAAGGTTCGCGACAAGGAAGCGGCGTGTCGGTTGACACTTGGCGGGGCGGACGGAGCGGAGGGGACAACGGCATGGAGCGACGATGACGAGGAAGATCCAGGGCGGCGCGACGTCGGCGCATGCGAGAGCGAAAGAGCGCGAGCTGCGACGGTCGGTTGGGAGGAAAAAAAACAAGGGTTTAGGGTGAAAGGGTCGCTTTTATTTGGTGGTTGGGGCAGGAGGGTTTGCTGGGCTAGTGGGCTGCGAACAAGCCGTCCGTTGGCCGACTTCTAACAAGCCCTTAAGCGGGCCGCCCCCTTTCAGGTCGTGCCGCGTGTCTAGGGTCAGCCCAGACACGGCCCACGGCCCCGTGACACACTAGGCCGTGCCGTGTTCAGGTCGGGCCAAATTGAGCGGGCTCCGTGCTGGCCTATTTGCACCGGCACAGAGGAAGCATGGGCGCAGAGTTTAGTCAGTTTCTGAGAAACTTTTAGAGCCTTTTGGAATGTAGAAATTTTATAGGAATTAATTTCATTTCACAAGAAAGCATACAGAAAAGGAAACCAACTCTCCGTTTAGAACACTAAACCGGCCTTAGCGAATTCGTAAATTAAAGGGGTTTGGGAGGAGGGGATGGAAATATAAACTCTTAAAGCAACTTCGCATTTTTACTAATAAAATAATTCACAATAAATTAAACAATATCTTTATAAATTTTTTAATAAAAAGAATGGTAAAAAATGGAACGGAGAATATTTTTTACTTTTTACTGCGCGTTACAGCTTGGTCGATTTTTCTCACCCGTACGAGCAAGGCGAATAAATGGCCGGACACAGAGATAACTCCACCACCCAGAGCAGTAAATTGCTGCAACAGACATGTCCGTGCTCCGTGAATTCAAAGACTGAACATACGCCAACATTGTGATGTTTTCCCTTCCGTATTTTGAAATTTAGTACTCCACTGTTCCTTGCACGAGATAATGTGTCATGAGATTCCTTTTCCATTTTTAGGCCAAAGAAAAATTTTCTATTCTAATATTTTTTTAAAAAAATAAAATGATTCGCGTATAACTCCTGCACAATTACTATTAAAAAAAAATCCTGCGGTCCAAATGAGCTGTTTCAACTTTGCCTTGGTGCAAAGATAACTTCTCAAGTTCGCAAACCCAATGTTTCGAATCTTTCTTTCGAAACCATCCAAACAAAAGACAAAACGAAGCTTGGTACAAAACCATAAACACCATACCATTAGTCCATTTCCAGGTTCTGACAACACAAACATCACACGTAGCATTAGTCATGCCTCACAAGATCATCACATCAATACCAGCCACTACATTTCCAACAACGCACAAAACACCATCCACACGAACCTAACCAGTAACCAAACAACAAATCCAACTCTGCAATGAAGGTAAACACAAACTAGAAGTAGCAGAACACACTAGCTAGGCGAACGGTGCAAGCCTAAACTGCACAAATCAACGTGCACGGATACAGGGAGAAGCGTCTCCGGAGGACGAGCTAGGGCCTAGGGGGTGCTTCACGGCTTCGTGGCGTGCTCGGCGACGCCGCCGGCGGCGGGGGACCCGGGCATGCCGCCGAAGCCGCTGAAGCCGGGGGAGCCGAAGAGAGGCATGCTGCCGATGCTGCCGGCGCCGGGCAGGCCGCTGAACGGCCGCCGAAGCCGCTGAAGCCGGGGGAGCCGAAGAGAGGCATGCTGCCGATGCTGCCGGCGCCGGGCAGGCCGCTGAACGCGGGGATGGTGCTGCCGCCGGGCATGCTGCCGAACCCGGGGATGCTGCTGCCGCCGGGCAGGCCGCCGAACCCCGGGGACGCGCCGCCGCCGAGGCGGTCGAAGGGCGGGAAGGTCTGCGGCTGCACGACCGCGTCGTCGTTCTTGCCGGACGACTGCTCCGTCGTCTTGAGGTTCCGCGCCTCTGCTGCCACGGCCAGGACGAGCAGAGCGGCTACCAGCATCTTGGCGTACCTGGCCATTTGTGTTACCTCTCTCACGAGCAGAACCTGGACTGCTAGCAAGGGTGAGTGGCTTCTCGCTTGCTGGAGGAGGCCGGAGTTGCTGCTGCTTGAGCGAGCGTGGGAGCCAAGAGTGAGGAGGAGGAAGGTGGCGAGGCGCGTTATATAGCGGGTAGCGCAGAGGGCATTGAAGACGGCGCAGCTAGCCCATCGGCCGGCCGGGGACGGACAGGGCACCATGCTGTGCAGGGCTGGTTGGTGGCGGGCGTTAAAGAGACGCGTAAAGACGGGGGTATCTGCTGCTGTTACTGCCATCCTGTGATCGCCATTAAATTTGCTCTAACAGCGAGCCGGCTACAAGGTTCACAAAAGCGTTTGATGCGAAAAAATCGATCCGAACGATATTCTAGTTTTTTAAAAAAATTAGGAAAATCAGTTTGAAAATGAGTCAAAATTTAAATTTTAAAAATTTGTGGCTTATCGGTTTGCAAACAGGTAAACTGGCCGGTTTGTACGTTTAGCCGGCCGGTTTCTGAAGAAACCGTTGCGGCGGTAAACCGATCATTTTGGCTGAAAACCGACCGACAAACTAAAAAACGAGAAAATGTTGTAAAATAAGAAAAAATAGAAAAAATTCAAAAAAATTTGGCATGACTTTTTCTAAATTCTTACAATACATTTATACAATATATACTTTATCAATGTATAATAAACATACAATTTGACAATATATCCATACTAATGCAATTCATATTTCATACATAAATTCATACATAAAATTTGGACACAAAGTTCATACACGAAGTTGACACTTTACATTAGAATTGTATTCCCATCAAAATAAGTCATGTCGCACTCATTACTTGACATTATTTGAATTTCTCTAGTGACGAGCAACACCGCTTTGAATTTATTTCAAGTTTGATCCGTCCAAGCGAAAGTTGTCTCCCATTGTGAGCGCAGCATGTGATAAAATTCGAGATTCTACTATTGGTACACCCATGTGGTAGTTGGTTGTGAGCTATGATCATCCAAAAGATAATTGTAGTACTCAAGATTTTGGTTGTAGAAGGTATCACTGTCTGTTTTTGAGTAGTAAGCACCGTATTGCTGCCGCCTACTTTCTATTGTGATACTCTGTGACTGTGAAGTGCCATAGTCTTGATCTTGTGTAGCATGGGTGAAGTCTGTCTCACCTGAAAAAGTGTTAACTGTTGTAAGAAAAAAAGTTAAAATTGCTCATATGATGCAAAGATATAGTTACCTGTGAAATGATACTTAGTTGATGGTGACTGAGAATCAGAAATCACGTCTGCATCGCCTGGTGCGTCTCCAAAATCTGTTCGGGAGCTACTGTCATTAGACTTCTGGTAAGGTGAGCTTCGTCTGGCGTCTCTAGAATCTGTGGAGTTGTCGGTGGCCACTTCCGTACCTTTCTCTTTTCCTTTACCTTTACCTTTGCCTTTGCTCATGCTCATTTTCTTTTTAGCACCAGTCTTTTTTCTTTGACGCTGGTGCTTTCTCTTTTCTATTGAGTGTCACTCACATTTTGTTCTATCTATTCAGACATCGTTGCAGCACGAAACAACCGTAGCAATTGTCTACTGGCTTTATCACTGGTCAATAGACGGGATGGCAGAGGAATATCACTTTCTGTCCTCTTCGTCAAGAAGAGGATCAGCATTTGATCTTCCATGTTCTATCCAATCTCTTATTGGGTTAGAACAATCGTACAAAGATAGCTCCATGAGACGATCAAAAGGATCAGCTTTTGGTGGTTTATATGTGAATCCAGTATCTCGCATCCGTATTCTAAGATTGTAGTTGACATACACCAACTTATCCAATTTGGCATAAGAGAGTCTGTTGCGCACCTTTATGTAGACCAATGCGAATGTACTCTAATTATGTTTGCATCCGCTAGATGAAGCACACTGCGACACTAGGCGCAAAGCAAGCTTCTGAAGATTTGATGTGTCACCACCAAACATGTGTCACCATTAAGCAGGTAAAGTTTTCGCATTCACTGCCATCCTGCTGGAAACTCAGTTGCGAATGCACTTTGTTTTCTTCTCCAAATTTTCGCCTCCTACAGCGCCTGAACACACATATCGGTGGGTGTTATACGCGAAAATGCGTCTCGAAGATCATACAACGTATTTCCACTGAACTCATATAAATAGTGCGCCCTTGGGTTCAACGCTCCAGCTGCACATATAGCAATAATTAGATAAGTAATAATCCTTAATGAAATGTATTAGTGGTTATGTTGGCAAACACATTTTATCTGCATTCATAAATATGTCATTACAAATATCATGCATCTGACGATTAATAACCTCCATGTACCTCTCGTACTCTCCATCATCATTGTGGAAAAGAGCTTGATACTCATTTTTTAACAGATGATACCTCATAAAAACTTTACTTAAGTTTGGGGTCTTATCTTGTTAAAAAAACTGAAGGAATGCATACAATGGTTGCACGATATCAATCACATACTTTAGTGTGTCTCACCATGACATGCTAGCTTGGCATGAGTGTGCATATCTTCTCTCATCTGTGTTAAACCATCGACTTTCTAAAAAACTTTGAGAACCTATCCATGCCATGAACTTGTCTTTCCGACGATGCATACTCTCAAGAAACATATAGTTTGTGCTAAAACGAGTTACATTTCATCTCACCAACTCACCACTAATAGCATTCGTCGTCATGGAGTGCAGCTGATTATGATTGTACAACCAACGAAAAACTCTGCGAGCAGATTGTATCACAGCTTTGTGTTTTAAAAACTCACCAATGGTCTTTAACATCAAGTTGGTTCTATGTGCCACACACGATTGCCAGACAATATGATTGTACTTGTTTCTTAGGTGCTTGCACGCTTTTTTGTAGTTCAAAACGTTATCCGTAATAATGTGGACAATATGCTCTAGATCAATATCAATGCACACTTTGTTTATTTTCTGCAAATGAACATGACATCAATCAATATGACAGTGGTGCATATATATTGAATGATCAATAGAAGTAACATATGAACGTACATTGAATATGAACTCTGCTGACTGCCTGTTTCCTGTAACATCAGAATACTTGTGAAAAAATATGACACCGTTACAGTAGATCATAAAATTTATCAAGCTTATCCCTGTAGGTCCAGTCCAAGAGTCGCACATGATAGTTACACCATGCGTCGGCCACTCTAGCTTGAATTTCTCAAAATCCTTTTGAATATCTTCTTCATTTTGATCAAGCTATGTTCCATCTATTTCCCTACCAGTTGGCCTAGGAGCGCCCTCACCTGCAAACATAATGAATCGTGGCCAAATATACACCACGTACTGTGAACATAATGAAGTAAATGAAAGTAGCGTACCCCATCTCTGTGTTTAATACATATAATTCGTCTTCCTACCAGCGATGGCTTCTGTATGAAAGAATTTGGACCACGTCTTTCTAATTACTGACTTTGCTAGCTTGCTCTTTGCCGTCTAAGAACCAGTATCTATTCTGGTTTGAACCCGTTCCTTGAAACTTGACTTATGTGACATTGACCTTCTCATCACACCAAACAATCCACCACCACCACCATGAGAGGAAGCAACTGCCCTTTGAGAGGAACCACTTGCACCCGAGGAAGCACCTGCACCCGACGAACCACCAACACATTGCTCGAACTGACCACCATACATACGCCGTCGCTGCCGGAATTTCTCCTCTCTAGATAGCTGCATGGCAGCCTGCAGGTCCTCATTATCCTCCACATTCACATTGCCTTCACCTGCAACATCTTGCTGTCTCAGTGCCTGTGTAGTTCGGTCCTTACTCCGCTCGGCGGTTCTATCAACCTCTCGACGTAAATAGTCTCGCACCTCGACAAGAACGTGAGCACAACCCACCACATTGCTGCTCTGATGTGCCAAATGTTGCTTGAATCTCGTGGCACCACCCTCTCTCTTCACACTCTTACAATACTTGCAACAAAATACGGGGTACACGTTCTCCCCGTGTTTCCAAACCAAATCCGGTTGATCCGCCATTTCTGCATATATTGAACAATAAACGAACTAACTACGTTCTAAAACTACACCGAAAAACAGAAAATGTCATTCAAATAATGAAAAAAGCAAATTACCTCGGAGACCTCGAAATCACCTCGAACTGGACGGCTTACCGGCTTAGCCGTCCGGCTAGCCGCAATAACCGGCCGGTTTGCCACTGGATCTGGCCGCTTAGCCGCTAGATCCGACATCAACGCAGCTTCCGTGCAGGCGGGCCGGCTAGCCGCGAAAACCGAGCGGTAAGCCGTCCAAACCGTTCGGCTAGCCGCTCGAACGAAGGGGAAACTGGGGGAGGTCGGCTAGCCGTGGAAGCCGGCTGGCTAGCCGAGGATTTTGGTCGGCTAGCCGCTCCTCTCGACAGGTTTTGCTCGGCGCGACGGCGGACGACGCCCTATCGCCAGAGGACGTCGCGGACAGAGAAGGAGGAAGGCTAGAGAAGAGTCACGGGTGTTCTGGTCGGCCGGGCTTGAGATAAGGTTAGTTTTTTATTTTGCATTCAAACTTTCATGATTTTTTTTACACGTAAATCAACTATTTTTCAAAAATGAATTTCTCATTAGTGTTGTATTTTTCATCTAATTTTTTTACATAATTTTTATTTCAAAATCCGTCAAATTTTCAAAATTAAAAAAAAATTGAATTTGAAAACCGGTCAACCGGTCAAACCGGACCGGACCGGTTTGACCGGTTTTCGCGAAAACCGATCTAGTTTGACCGGTTTTGTGAACCCTGGCCGGCTAGTGTATCCATGGACGTTTTAACAGATCTGGACATCAGCGTGGGTTCGAAATTCAGGCAAGTTGAGCAGCAGTAAACTTGCGTGATTTACCATGCATGCGTTTTTCCTTGCTCGAAATAAAAAACGAAAGAGATTAAAAGAGCATTGCGTTTTCATTCGCCGGATTGGAACATCAAAGTACGTGCTACAGGATTGGTGATAGTGGAGTTGAAAAAGCCTCCCAGCTATGTTCAGGACACTACAGTGAATGGCATTGGGGTAAGGTTTTTACTCTTCGATCTGAAATGAACGCTTTAGATTAATCACCACAGTATCGTAAACACCAACTAGTAAACAATATTTTCGACTACGGTACCAATTTAAAATAATTTATGCTACATACTCTAACACTTTTTTAAATTACTGTAGCAGTGCTATAGTATCATGAATTTTTATGCTCTAGGGGTCCGTTTAGACGTGAGAAATGATTCGGTTTCTCACATGAAACGGTTGAATTGTTGCTAAACGATCAGTTCACAGATAAAAACAATCAAATCGATTTGAGATTCGAGCCTATACACGCGAAACGGCTGGAGAGGTGTTTCACACCGATCGATTCATCGATGAGCTCTTTGCCCCTCCATTTGGTTAATTTTTGGGAATTCAAAAAAGTTTCATCAGGTTTTCAAATTTTTCTAAAAACTTTTTCGTTAGATTCGTCTCGTCGAACTCTTCGTATAGGTGCTTTTCGAGTTATTTTTAAAGTTTTTTAAATTTGTTTTATTAATTTTCAAAGTTTTTTAATGTTTTTCTATTAGTTCTCAAAATTTATTAAAATTGTTTCATTTATTCCTAAAATTTTTTTAAGTTGTTTCGATATTTTTAATATTAATATATAAAAATTATATTTGTCATTTTAATCCTTCTTTTTGTTTTACTGAATCTGAATCATTACAATTTATCAAACAATTTTTAAAATAATTCTGTTTCTGAGTAAAAACTTTTCAAACTAAAACTAAAATATTTCTGATTTTTTTATCAAACACACCCTAATTCATAGGATTTGGATTCCCATGCCATGGGCCCATGAGGCTATGACATGGCCCTGGAGAAGGGGCGAGCCAACCATAAACCCGTATGGTTTCTGGGAGGATGGTGGTCGTTGCCTGTGCCAATGCTTACAAAATCGTTCATGCTTATCTCTACTCCGTATCAGTAAAAGGAGAAAAAGTTCGTTCACCAAAAAGGAAAACGGAGAACGATGCCTGTGCAGACAGAGCCTCGTCGAGCATTATGAGTGGTAGCGGTATGAGAGTACTAGCTGATCGAAGGGTATCTCGTGTGCGCTTTAACATTTTCTTCCATGCATTGAACTTTTTTACCTTTTCCGAAGTGATTTATAACAATATGCTCCGAAGTACTTACAGCATTAAACCTAGTTGGAACAACGCAGATTTTTTGTAGAATTATAGTGCAAGAGTTTTACATAAATCAATTCAATTTCACTTAGCTTTAGAATTTTTCCACGGTAAAGAAAGGTTAATCACAGTTTCTATCGCTGCTGCTATCAACATGGAGCTGTTAAATCAAATGAACCTTCATCAAGAGGATACCCCACCATTGCATGGCTTGATTGCGCCGCGTATTCGCTGGCGTGGTACAGTTTGTTTTATCGACCGTCCGTGCATGGAAATAACTCTCTCTCTCTCTCTCTCTCTCTCTCTCTCTCGTGCATGGATGGATTGACGCGGACAGGAGACGAGTATTGCACAGCCATGGCCGATGAGTCGCGGCCAGGAGGCAACGCATGGGCGCCCAGCGAGGGGAAATGCAGGTTGATGGCGCGACTGGCGAGAGGAGCAGATGAACAGTAGTAACGG
Organism: Zoysia japonica; assembly: GCA_001602275.1. Taxonomy (NCBI): domain Eukaryota; kingdom Viridiplantae; phylum Streptophyta; class Magnoliopsida; order Poales; family Poaceae; genus Zoysia; species Zoysia japonica. The sequence continues at coordinate 833,673 of BCLF01000043.1, forward strand.
CTCGCAGAGGCAGGAGAGCAACGCCGCCTTCAATTTTGCCACCCGCCAACTAGCCTTGCATGGTCTTGCTCCTCCATCCCTCCCTCGTCGACAGCATTCAGGACGTGCTGTAGGGCACTTTGGTAGAGCTATCTCTTTAAATTTACTTTTGATTTTTGTGAAATAATTTTGTGATTGAAAGTGATTTTTTTTATTGTTTGAGATAAATTTTTAGAATAAGACAGAGAATCACTTTATAAAATCAAAATTTTGTGGTTGAAAGTGATTCTATTTGATTTAATGAGATATCTCATAAAATCAGAACAGAGAATCAATTTATAAAATCAAAAAAAGCTATTTTTCAGATAATCACCTCACAAAATTAAATAAAAATTACTTCTTTAAAAAATAGTGTTTGACAAAGCTTCACTGATTCTGCTTGAGAATAAAAAGCTGTGAGCTATGCCAAACATAACAGTAGTCTATCGACTGTGGTCAAGCTTACTCGCCTTGCCTAGTGGGGACTCGCATCGCATGTCTTCGTCAGCACTGTTAAGGGCAACCACAATATTATTTTCAACTTTGTTCATAAGAGTGGATATTTGTGTAAGTTGATTTTAGTTGTGTATAGGATGTACAATGTGTAAGCAACAACTAAAATTCACTTTCAATTAAAAAACTTATCCATCACCAATGAGAGAGTAAACAAGGGTAAAAAATATTTTTATATTCTTTGCTGCTTGGCCATAAGCTTATGAATAGCTTTTGTTGTTTCTTTTTTTTTTGACAACTCTCACAATGATTATAGCCCACTTCAAAGAATATTTTATAGCTTATGTATCACTTTTCATGCACATTGTGGATGCCCTAATAACAGCAGCAGCAACGTTCAAAGCAGGAGTGATTACGGTTGACGGTAAATAAAACATGGAAAACGATCGATCCATGTTGTAATTATAAGAGCTCGTTGGGTAGTACTCGCATCAGCTCGAATTTATGTTATTGCAGTAATATAAACTCAAAAAGCTTTAAAAATATAGTTTGTTTGAATAAAAATAATTTATATAAATAATATTTTTATTTTATTTATAATATATAAATAATAATATAAATCGATTAAAATAAGCTGAGCTAAACACACACTAAATTGCGTTGTAAGCATGCCCTTGAATTCTTTTGAGTCTATGTTCTTGTTATCTTCAGGTTGCATCAGAAACCGCTCCTACTAGTAGAGTCCTGGAAGGTGGTTGGCAGATCCCGCTGTACTCACATGCGTTTCCGCCGGCCGAAGTGAATGTCGAGTCGTATATTACTGCCTACAGTGTAGTACGTACACCGCACCGGACATCAGAGTCGCTGGTACTCCTACAGTAAATTCAAAGATGGATTCTGTCGTGGTCATGCCAGAGGAAGGGACTGCTCGAAGAGGAGAGACTTCAGCACTCAAATTTGAAAATCATGCGTTCTGTTCCCTCTGTCCCTCGATCTCGGGATTTCTCATTTGTTTTAAAATATAAGGGATTAGAAGAATAAAACAAAGTTTTTGTAATTAATTTGATAGAGAATGGATAGGTAGAGATAAAATGAGGGGTAAAAATGTTTTTTTCTTCTCTAAGTTATTTTAGAGGTGGGAGAATAGAATCACTTAATATACAGAGAGAGTAAGGCTTATTTGAAATGTAGAATTTTAGTAAAAATTTAATAGAAATTACACATAAATTAGTTAACTTTTTTTTAAAAAAAATATAGAAATTAAAAAATTTACTTTGTTTTAAAGAGGCGTAAAGGAGATCTCTCACCCCCTCCTTCGCTCAGTTGTCAACAACAGATCGACCAAGGGTTCCTAGCTTCTTCGCTTCCCAGTTTTTGTGTGGCCTGGCTTGTCTCGGCGCTGGCACAGCCAGGGTTTCAGAGACGGACGTTTTGCAGTTTCAAGTTAAATCGGTCTGATTCAATATTAGGTTGAGTAAGTTAAAAATTGAACTTAACACTGTATTAAATTCGGCTGACAGGTCGATTTTACCACTAGCCGGTCTATTTTTTATCAAACTGAAAACCGATCTAACATTTGTAGTAAAAATAATTTAGACAACAAAATGGTTCAAATATTATGAAAGTATTTCTCTTGATGAATTATGTATATTATAAAATTATTTTTTTAATAAATTTAAAAATATAAATACTAGATTTTTAAATTTAACCGAATCTATATAAATCATAGATTAAATTTGTAAGTAAACAAAACTTAAAAAAGCTTCTATTAGAACGAATGAAGTAAGAAAATACTCCATCTGTTCCAAATTATAAGTTATTTTGGATTTAAATCTCACTTTTTTCAATTTTTTTATTTCCTTACCTAGTTTCAAAATCACTTATAAATTAAAACAAAGAGAGTACTAAACTACCCTCTACATAACATCTAGCAACAAGAAATTCAAATTAAAATAAAAAAGTACAATATTGATATTTTTTATTGTTATATTTTTTGTCTATCGCTAAATTTTTATGCTAATTTTTAAATTTGATATATATGTAAGTTTGGACAATAAAAAACTGATGCATGTTATTTTTTTTGAAAAATTTTTTTGACCCCTCTCGAAATTTCTGCCCAGTTCCGCCGCTGCCCGCGGCTTCCACATGCAATGGTCCTGTAGCATCACTGTAGCAATGAGTTGTTTTTCTCTCCCTTCTGAAAATGAACTACATACTCAACACCGTGAGCCGGTGAAGCTACCCTTAAGAAGCTTACGCGGCTTATGCTCAGATGTGTGTCAGAGTCAAAAGCCTCCTGCTATAAGTGGTGCCAAGCGGCCCCTAAGGGCAGCTCCAATGTACTCCGTATAATTTTTGTAGAGGTGCAAGACTAATGCCACATCGTAAGAGCTTGATTAGCAACAATTTCTCTAATATATAGCACCTATGAGTTTTGTAAAATATGTCTCACTAGTAAATATGACAATAAATCAGTACAACCGAGAATAATTTTTTATTCATGGCACCTGGTGCCAACTTTAACTCTTGATGTTAAATTTTGCTAAACTAACACTTATATTCTAATGTATAGCATCCATAAATTTTCTCTCTCTCCTCTCTAACACCCTGTTGGAAGCAACACTGAAGATGCCCTAAGAGCAATGGTTTCTTCTTCGACAGATCAACCGATCAATTCTCACTCAGTACTACTACTCCTACTGTTAACAAAGCGTGGCGCTAATTAATTCGTCCTATGAGACACGTGTGAGGTAGCTGGGACGACGGCAAACCAGATCTAGCTTTGCCACGGACAGCTTCGTGTACGCCGATCTCCCGTCACATGACGCACGCGGCTGCAAGTGTACGCTCTTGGCGTCTCGACCAAAAGATCGCCGCCCGCCGCCGTGCGTTCCCGTTCGGCCGTTCCGTCGGAGAAGCGCAAGAGGAGGTCGTCGACGTCGCTTTCTCATCGGCTCTTTGCGTACTACTTGCACAGAAAACTAAAAAGTAGAGTTCAGGCCCAATGAAACAAGTTGGAAACCGTAAGCGTCTAGAGCCCGGCCCGTTAAACTATAGTCGAGGCCGTACCGTCCACGACAAGAAAAATCCAGCCCATCTAGCGGCGGCAGCGGGGAGCCAGCCCAAGCCGGCGACACAGCACATTCGCGGAAGCAAGCGAGCCCTAGGATCTTCCCCGCGGACCGGACCAAGGAAACGCCTGGCCATCCAAGCCGTGGGGTGGCCCATGCGCCACCGACCGGCGGGCCCACCCGACACCGCGCGGGGTAGAAAACGACGAAACAAAGCGGGAGCTCAGCTCAGCTGGTTGCCAGCCAGCCACCTATAGTTGTACTTCACCGGCCAGCGCAGGCTAGCGAGCTGACGGGCCTAGCGGCAGCGCACGTACCGGCACAGTGTCGTGCTTGAGTGGAGCCAAACCCCCCGAGCTGTGCAGATCAGTCGCGCTAATCAGCGTGCTACTACTAGTACTCCAGTAATTCCTCCAGTAATCACCAATAATGGCAGCATCATCGATTACTAGTACGGAGTAGGAGTACATCGATGCGGATAAGGATTGCGGCCGAGAGATGGCCCCGCCTCTAGTACTGCCGTGTCGAGGAGCCGACGAGGAGACAAGGTCACACATCTCTGCCAGAGCCAGTCAGCCAGACCAGAGTCTGACGCTGAGCCGACTCGTCTCCAGCAGCACCGTCGTCGCTGCTGCCGGTCCACGGGTGCCGGCGCGCGACGGAGCAGCACGCTCGTGCCGCCGCCGTCCCCGCGGGTATCTGCCGGCGCGAGCACCGGACCGGGAGGCAAGCGGCCCGTCGGCCATACCGGACTGTTCGCTCGCCGTTCCATTCATCAGTTCTCCCACGGCGACGCACGCCGGCGCCGATCCTGGGCGCTGTCCCCGTGTTTCCACCGTCAACCACAGCTTATAACTGCGTATTTAGAGAGCATCTCGAGCGGTGACAGACAGTAGATCGGGCGTTGATCAGGTAACCCGCGTCGTCGTTTCTGTTGTGAATACTCCTCCTACAGTGGAGTGGACTGAGTGGTTTAGTTCGTCGCACGATTAATTAAGCCAGATCTAACGCAGCGGTGGTGTCATCATGACCGCGCGAAGATGATTGGTGCATAGGGGCTCGAGCTCGAGACGTCACATGGATGGCGGTCTTATCCGTATGCCATCTCCATGATTACTAGTTGTTAACTGCGACTAGATGTAGCTAGCCTCTGGAGTTTATCAGATTAGCGTGTTTGTTTTCCGGTGATGATCCGGCAGGTCACTCGCGGAGCAGGTGCGACGTCGCTTTTGCAGCATTAGTTCGCGCCGGCGACTAGCGCCGGGCGGAGTACGACACGGCGAGTGGCCCTGGCCGCGCCGCGCGCGGTCTATCAGGACACGAGCGCGCCCCGATTCCGATGGACCTCGACGTGTCTTCGAAACCTGACCGTGCCCGCGGCCCCTACCAACGAAGACCGTGACCCTGAACAACGAAGGGAAGGGGAAGACAACAACGGAGGCCAACCGGATCAGACCACGACCGCCGCGCGCGCCACGTTTTTGAGGTGGCGGTAGAACGCGCCGAGAAAAAGTCCGCGGCGCGGCGGCCGGCCGGCGGGCGGTTCTGCGTGGTGGACGCCAGGCAACCCACGGCAAGCAGGGTCTGCGTCTGCGTTGCTTGCCAGTTGCCAAGGGTGCAAGAACGGGGACGGCGGTGAACGGACAGGGGGCAGCCAGGAAGACGGAACGGACGAGCGGCTCGTGACCGAGTTTCCGGCACGTGTTAAATGCATATCAAACTCAGTTGCCAAAAAAAAAAAAAGGTTCAGATCAAACCCCGGCAAACAATTTTCTGTCCTCAGCTTGTCCCTACCTCGCGTTGACGCCGAGTTACGGGGTGGTTGAATTTTGAAAATGTGAAAAAATTGAAAATACTGAAAATCGGTTGGTTAACCGATAAAATCGGTGGGTTTTAAATTTTAAAATTTGAAACTATAAAAATCAAAGAAACTGATCGGTTTACTGTAGCAGTTTGTTCAAATTTTGAAATTTTAATTTAGAGCAGTTTTCGACCGATTTTTTTTCGTTTTCGCGGTTTTCGTTAAACCGGACCCGATCAGTTTAGCGGTTTAAACGAAATAGTAAACGTGATCATGACTAAGGACTTCGTCGTTTCCTAATAAACATTTTATGAGGTTACTTTCATATAGTAGTGCTATCAGCGGGGAAAATAGTGATTTAATTATGGGTTAGTGCAAACTTCCCCTAATTTAATTGCACTACAGGTGGATGAAAAGGTCAGGAAACAACTTTTGCAACGCATCCAAGTCAATTTACAGACTCCATAAATGAGTGAGAAGAGTACCGATAATGTCTACTCAAGTTACATGGCTAAACTTTATGCCACTGTCATTCCCTCCGAGAGCGCATCGATCATGTCTACTCAAGTTACATGGCTAAATTTTTAGTTATCGTCGTTCCCTTCGAGCTTGAATTTGTATTGTAGGTTTGCTCGGGTAAGATAGGTATATTAGCCATTGCTGCTGCCACTACCGAGCAGTATTTTACTGAACTGTAGGAGAAATAGATGGTTGCAGCCGTAGCTGGCTGCATACATCTTATACGAACGTGCTCTATATCACATATGGTTGTGTTGATTACATGATCTTATCCCGTTAGTTAATAGTGCATTTTTTTTGTTTTAAATAAAAATTTTATCAAAAAACTACATCAACCAGATGAAAAATATAATCTCTCTCTTTCTCAATAGAAATTTATTTTAAGGTTTTATAGACTGATCAATAATTTTGATAAATTTAATTAGTTTTAATAATATGAATTATATATATTATAAAAGTATTCTTTTTAATAATTTTAAAAATACAAATATTAGGTTTTTTATTTAACCGAATCTATAAAAATTATTTATCAAAATGCTAGTCAACAAAAATTAAAAATAAAAAAACAGTAGAAAATAGAAAATTTCCCTCCGTCTTAAAAATACTCTCGTTCCTAGTCCCAGCTGTTAGTGCTGTAGGGCACCACACCTAAACCCCAACCGTTTGCTGCCCAGCCCAGCACAGCACGGATCTCGTGGTCAACAACATGACATTTGCTCCGGCAGACTTTATCAACCCATAAATATCTTTATTTATACTTACTGCAACAGTGACGGTATGCAAAGTTTGGAAACTTCAGCTTTGCAGATCCACGCCGTGGACGGACAGGGGCGGATTCAGGGGGGGTGCTGCCCCGCTGCAGCACCCCCTTTGCTTAGATTTCCTCTTATATTAGGGATTAGATTCTGTAAATTATATGATAACAAAGCTCAGTGAAATACTTATAAGAGGATTAGCACCCCTCAAACTTGCATCCTAGCTCCGCCCCTGTGGACGGATATGCTTGCGCCGGCGTTTTTCACCGGTACGATACGTACCAAAGTGGAGCAGTTTCACTTTCACCACTGTGTTTGTTTGTTGTCTGCGTCCCAAAATTTTGTCCACCCGTTCTCCCAAATTTTGGACTTGGAGCCACCTGCTCTTGCGGTCCTGGAAAACTTCGCCACCCACCAGACCAGCTAGTGTAGCTGTGCTCCGTCAACAGTGCAGCTGGTCCACTCCACCCAACCCGATTACCGTTCCTGCCTCGAGTTCAGAACGGAACCCCAGATCTAACCAAACCCAGGGGCAGGACCGTCTTTGCCCAACCACGGCTCGGTATTCGAATCTTTCGCGCTCAGATGCGGTAAAAATACGGACAAACAACAAACCATTTTACAAAGCGCGCATCGGTGGCTGCTGTTGGGTCCAGTGAGATCGCGGGTCCACGCGCCAGTGTGGAATCAAAGCTGGCGCACAGTAGCCGTGGCCCCCGACGCAGTCCGGGATGCGGGCCCCGAGGATTTGACCGGTCAAAAGGCGTGGCCCAACCAAGCCCCGAGGGATCCCGTACCTCCGAGCGCACGCCTCCGTTGCCCACTGCACGTCACCGACGTGCGGGGCCCATGTTATTTCTGGCCTACACGTCGGTGTGCATAAAGGAAAGGGGGACGGAGACGAAGGGTCGCGTTGCGGGGTCCCGTCCTGTGGTGGCGGTGGGTGCTTTGACTGCTCGCCCCTCTCTCTCTCTCCTCCCGGCAGCACGCAGGCAGGCAGGGCAGGCACAAATCATTTTGGCCGCTGCGTCGCAGTATTTTTTTGCTTTTTTGCTTGCGTCCCGACAACCAAAAAGAAGAGGCGGGCGGGGTGGTGTAGAAAGGGTAGGGGAAAGGAGAGGAGGAAAGCGAGCGGCGGCAGCAGGCGGAGTGGGGGCGAGGAGCGGCCCGAGCGAGCTAGGTAGGGAGGGAGACCGAGGTTGGAGCGAATCTTCGAGGGGAGCCAGAGAGATTTCTGCTGTGGAGGAGGTATGGGCCGTCGAGCATCTGTTCTTGCGCGTCGATTGTTTTTTTTTAATGATCTGTTCATCGTTCTTTGGGGGTCCGTGGTCTCAAAGACGCGTTCCTGGATCCATGGCTGCATCTGCTTTTCGCGTGGCTGGGTGTGGTGCGGCGACCTGTCTCCGTGGATCTGCGTTTTCGCGGTGAGAGACGCGGGATGTGGAACGCGTTCGTGCCCGTGATCCTGGCGGCGAAGCGAGTTCGTGCCCGTGAGCTAAGGAGAAGATGATTGGATCGGTATTTCGTCAGCGGCGGATATTTACTAGGATCTCTGGAGCTTGAACTTGGTCGTTCCTGTGATTCATTGCAACGTAGGGCTTGTTCCTGGCTTCAAATGCAATCGGTGGAGTTAATTTGTGCTCCAAAAGGGGGGATTCGCTGTTGATCTGCTCGTTCGCCGTTTTTCGGGGCTCAGGTGTTTGGGTAGGTGGACGGTCCATTTCTGATGTCGGGAGCGGACCCAAATTAAGGTGCTTTAAGCTTTATTGGGAGTTTATTTTTTGCGTGCTTGAGGTGGCAAATATTGAAAGGGGAAAGTTGCGTCTCGGAAGAACTTGGCATGAATCTCTATTATCTGGCAGTCTGGCCAAAGATATCTACATTGAGCTGGTGGGACAGCCGGACAGGGGATATTGGTTCTCCTTTTCTCATGGACATTAGTCCATAGCTGATGCCATGAATGCGTTGAGCCTACTTTTAGGTGGTTCAGCCAGCCATCCGTGTTTGGACCTGTGTGGTTGCTTTGCATTCTTGCTGTGTTGATATGTTCGAGCAATGTGTCAATTTTATCTCGTGATTCTGTGTTCTGTTTTCGATCTGAGCTCTTATTTATCTTGTAATGGTTACAAACAATGGATGCATCCACATTTTTAGCATTTTCGCCTAAATTTGATGAATGTTGGCTAAAGTTGCAAGCTCCGGTTAATCATTTTCTAGAGGCATCCTATGATCACTGATCTAATTATTCTCGTTGATACACTATGCAGGTAGCCGAAGTCATCTGTTGCCATATCAATTTGATGCAAATCTGATTTAGCGTTATTTGGGTGTCCGTGAGAAATGGCTTCAGCAGGCGTAGCCCCATCTGGATACAAGAATAGCAGCAGCACCAGTATGGGTGTTGAGACGTTGCCTGATCAGATGAACGAATTAAAGATACGGGATGATAAGGTGCAAATACTTGATACTCATATTTTTGGATCACTGTAAATTTTTTTTAAATGAGGATCAGGTATAACCGTGTAACATATATATTTTTTTTCTGGCAATTGCAGGAAGTTGAAGCAACCATCATCAATGGCAAAGGGACAGAAACTGGGCACATAATTGTGACAACTACTGGTGGCAAGAATGGCCAACCAAAACAGGTGAGTGGTTTTAGTGCATCTGATCAGGATTGGCAGCTTGTGCATAATGCAATCATGAACCCAGTAGTAGAAACTAACTATGAGACCTTTGCACATTTCCAAAATGTCCATGATGCAAACAATCATGAACTGTTCTGATAATGTAGCAGACTTAATTTTTTATATTAATTTGTATTTATTGGATGCACTTGCAGACGGTGAGCTACATGGCTGAGCGCATTGTAGGTCAAGGTTCTTTTGGCATCGTGTTCCAGGTTGGTTGCAACTTCTGGCTGAGATATATTTTACATGGCTGCTGCTGTTTTAGTTGCTATACTGACTCTATTCTGAAACTTGTTTTCATGTCTTGAGCTAGCTATTTTACTCATTTGGGATAATTCATCCTGTCATGTGCTGTATTTTCAAATCATGATTAGATAGCTCCTAATTTTCAATGCCTACACCTTTTATAGGCGAAATGCTTGGAGACGGGTGAGACTGTTGCCATAAAGAAAGTTCTTCAGGATAAGCGGTACAAGAACCGAGAGCTGCAGACCATGCGTCTTTTGGACCACCCCAATGTTGTTGCTCTGAAGCATTGCTTCTTTTCAACAACTGAGAAGGATGAATTATATCTGAACTTGGTTCTTGAGTATGTGCCTGAGACAGTTCATCGAGTTGTTAAGCATTACAACAAGATGAACCAACGGATGCCACTTATTTATGTGAAGCTCTACATGTACCAGGTAACTTTCTTTTCATCGGTAACCTGTTGAATTTTTTTGTGTTAGTTTTGTTTGGCTGCTTTCACCTTATTTTTTTTATCTTAAACTTAAAGCTATATTTTGGCCTTGGTTTTTTGGCAGATATGTAGGGCACTGGCTTACATTCACGGTAGTATTGGTGTTTGCCACAGGGATATCAAGCCACAGAATCTTCTGGTATGTATGCTGGAAATGTCCTAGTTTCTTGTCTCAAATGCAGGAAGACTATATTACTATCTTGAAATTGACTGTTGAACTCAATTATAGGTGAACCCACACACTCACCAACTTAAATTATGTGACTTTGGAAGCGCAAAAGTTCTGGTCAAGGGAGAACCAAACATATCATACATTTGCTCCCGGTACTACAGAGCACCTGAGCTCATATTTGGTGCCACAGAGTATACTACAGCGATTGACATTTGGTCTGCAGGATGTGTTCTTGCTGAACTTATGTTAGGCCAGGCAAGTAATCTTCATTAGTTATGCATTTTCCAAAAAAAAACATGCCTTTTACGAGTTACTAGCAGTATCTGAGTTCAAACATGCTAACGTGAACTCTAATTTTCAGCCTTTATTTCCCGGTGAAAGTGGTGTGGACCAACTTGTTGAAATCATCAAGGTCGTTGCCTGTTTTGGTGAATTGTAATTTCTCCTCATGGGTGAATTTTCTTGTCTCACACTAACTTTTTGTTGTTATTGCAGGTCCTTGGGACTCCTACAAGAGAAGAAATTAAGTGCATGAACCCGAATTACACAGAGTTCAAATTCCCACAAATCAAAGCACACCCGTGGCACAAGGTAAAATTCTTTTGTGTGTCTGCAATGTTATCAGCGGATGATTGCTTTTGGGTTATTAACTGGACATGTTATCTTTGTTAGGTTTTTCACAAAAGGATGCCACCTGAAGCTGTTGATCTAGTCTCTAGGCTGCTCCAGTACTCCCCCAATCTACGATGCACTGCTGTAAGTATATTTTGCTGCACATTACATAGAGTTGAAACAGTCTCTCAATTTCTATATTATGCTTTGATGTTATGGTTTGTTAAGATCTGTGTTGATCATTTGTCCAGGTTGAGGCACTTGTTCATCCATTTTTTGATGAGCTTCGAGACCCCAACACCCGCTTTCCAAATGGCCGATTCTTGCCACCTCTCTTCAACTTCAAGCCTCACGGTGAGTTTCATATCCATTGCTTCAGTAACCAGTGCTGCCCTTATTTAAAAGCGTATTGAGGCCTTATTTTGTCTTGGTCCTTATTTTTGTTTTACATTTTTTTGCTTAACTTGTAGAACTGAAAGGCGTCCCAGCAGACATTGTTGCGAAATTGATCCCAGACCATGCGAGAAAACAGTGCCCCAATGTTGGAGTATGAGATGACTGCCATTTGAATATGTGAAGATGGAATTTCCCCTGGGATGTTGGAACGACAGTTTTCGTGCCCCCGCTATTGAAGATGCAAAGTTGCCTGCTTGTATTACCACCGTGTTGACCTGTTGTGTAGCTGAGTAATATGTTGCGATGCAAACCTGTTGACATGTAACCGGCACCCTCCGCCCCACTAACTGGTGCACAGTTGAGACTGCCATAGCTGATCTGTAATGTGTTCTAGAGAAGTATGAATGTATTTATTTGTAGTTTGATCTATGTATGGATTCACTTTGTTTTTTCCCTAGTTACTCTGTTTGACAGAGCAGATTGCTACCTGGTTTTATATTTCTGAAATATTACCTGTTGCACTATCTGATGTATGGCGCTGATCTCTTTTGATCTGTCATAAGAAAACTTTTTTGTCAAGCTTGAAATATGATCCTAGAATAACTGAATCGTTTTTATTGTAATCGAGTATTGTGCTCTGCGAGGTGACAGCTTGAGATGCCACCTAGTTTTTGTTATTGTTTGAACCGGTAAAACCGCGGAAATATCGGTTTATCGATTGGTTTTTTCGGTTTCATCAGTTTTTAAATTTTAAAATTTGAAAGTAACCGTTTTCATCGGTTTATCAACTGTGGTTTTTGGTATTTTAAAATTTTTCAAATTTTCAAATTTTTTAAAACAAAAACCGGTTGTTCGGTAAAATCGCATCGAATTAGTTTCACAAAAACTGTAAAAACCGATCGGTTTTGAATGATTTTTTAAACCTTGGTCGTCCCTGACGGCGTCAGAAAGATTTTGGATTAGCGAAAGAAATTTGAAAATAACTGTCTTTTAAACTTGATTAATTTGACACATGTTATTATAATTATTCGAAATTTGAAATACGTCATTGAAAGGTGGTTTACCTGGAGGTGAACTGAGAGAAGAGGGAACAGGAGCAACAGATTCGACGAGACGACGGAGCAGAGAAGGATGCCGTTGGGGAAGTACTACTGCGACTACTGCGATAAGCAGTTCCAGGATACGGCCGCCGCCCGGAAGCGCCACCTCCAGGGCACCCAGCACCAGCGCGCCCGCGCCGCCTGGTACGACGCCGTCCGCCACCAAGGTCAGTCAGGACCTTCCCGGTCGTCGACTCGTTGCCTGTCTCTGTTCTGCATTTCGTCGAACACCCCGTCTTCCACCGCGCTCGAGCCCGCCCGGCTGACTGTCCGTTTTTCCCCTTCCTTGGCAGACCATCACGGCGGCGCGTCTTCGCTCCTTCTGCCTGACGGCACCCTCGCCCAGGGCGTATGCCACCACTTCGTACGCACGGTGCGTGCATCCGCATCTGCTCCATGTCCCCCCCCTTCTCAGTCCCTTCTTTTCCATGTTCACGAGTAGCTTCGTGTCATCTAGCGCTGATCACAATCACGGTGTGCTAGTGCGACTCGAAACTTGAGGCTAATTACTTGATAATGTTTACACGCGCAATGTAACTCTTGGGAGTCTCATCCCCTTTGTAGGGAAATGTTCAAGCAATTACCATTCCCTTTTGAATGCTTCACCTACTTAGTTCACGCCCTTTAGTTAGTCTTCATTTGAAATTTTATTTCAGGGTACGTGCAAGTATGGGGATTCATGTAGATACTTCCATCCGAAGCCAGATGGTGTTAATCCAGCACTAGCTGCACCTGGTCAGTACCTTTATATGTTTTCTTTTTCTCTTTGCAGCCTAGTGGCACTGTGTGCAACTTTGGGGCTATTTAACATTTGCTAATCAATACTAATTTCTTGTGAATCCTGTTCGAACTGTGGGTTACATTTGGGCTAGATTCTGTCTGTATGTAACAGATCCTGAAGAACATCTCGGTCTCCTATATTTATAGTACAATGAAATCTGCCATGCATCACAAAGGTCATATTTACAGTAGATGATTCTCGCAAAATAGAAACTATTTGATAATTAGTTCATTACGTGCTAGAGTACTTAGTTTTATGCTGGTTTTGGTACTTGGATAAGGATTATGTTTTGAATCAATTTCTACAACTCAGGTCCTGGGCCTGGAGCCACGATGCAGCAGCCTAATATTTTTGGCAGTCAACCCAATTATGCTGGATACCAGGAAGCTGAGAGAAATCCTTTCTCAGGTGAGTTCATCATTAGTTCATGATAAGTCTTGTCAAACACTTATAATTAAGTCACTGGAACAAGCATTAATCTAGCCTTTGGATTGTTTATTACCACCTCACTTGTCTTGCCTTTCTAATTAATGATATAGTTTATTTCCCACACAATTTTCTTTTTGAACTTAGACTAGAGCAATGATAGGAACTGTTGATGGTTACTGTGCTCCCTCCTGATGGTCAGACAGCATTTAAAACATGATATATATTTGCCTCGTAAGCATACTTACTCCCTCCGTTCCAATATACTCTCTCCGTCCCAAAATAAGTGTCGTTTTAGATTTTCAAACATCTACCTTTGACTATTCGTCTTATTAAAAAAATTTAGGAAAATATTATTTATTTTATTGTGAAATGATTCATTATTAGAAGTACTTTAACCTTGTTTTGTTTATTTTTTTTATTTTCATAATTTTTTTGAATAAGACGAATGGTCAAATGTCGATTTTAAAAAGTCAAAAACGTCACTTATTATGGGACGGTGGGAGTATAAGCATTCCTAGGTTTAGTCAAAGTAAACTTTTATCATTTTGACCACTAATAATGTATAACTAATAATGTTTTATCATATAAAATTTTGGATTCACCATGAAGTAAACTTTCATAAAAAGTATATTTTTACATTAGAAATTATGTAATTTTCTAGATATTATTAGTAAAAGTTAAAAGGATTTGACCTTATCCAAACCTAAAAATGCTTATATTTTGAAACGGAGGTAGTATCTCACCATCGAGTCATCGATCCACAAGAAATGCGACTCTAATTTCACCAGTTATATATCCATTTCCTCTGAAGCTTCCCTGAATTTTGTTATATTTGTGAACTTTGACGCCCCACCTTGATAAGAAAAATTGTTAGTATATGCGACGATTCAGCTGCTCATCTTGTTTTATTCTCAGCAAGCTGTCAGGCTATGAATAGAGTCATACACTCATACAATCATCAATTATGTAGTCCATGGTATGCAAACGGGTCCATTGGTTGGTACCATACAGTGACGAATGAGTCACAACTATTTGGATATTTCGAGATGATTCTATCCATCGCAAGAGGGCCTGTCGGTTGGTGCCTCCAGGGGGCTACAAATTAAAGCACTTAATTTAGTTTGGTGTAGTGCTGTTTTCAGCTTGCTGAACCTACAGGAACCAATGCTCTGGATCCTTGCCCCGGGATACCGTGCACTGCTTGCAAGCAGATAAGCTGTGCCAAGGCTCACAGGACTCGTTTCCAAATTTCTTGATCATGAGTTTTCCTTGGGTAATGCTGTTTCTTATCCCTTCTTTCCTGCAATGTTTTACAGGGAACATACTCGGGGGCCACACCTCATGGGGTAACTTACCTCCATCACTGCAACCTCCTCCAGAAGGCGGTTATCCTCTCCTTCCGTTTGTCGACTGGGGCTGAGCGCTGAAATATTGTCTCCCTGAATTCCCGACCAATTATGATATATATTTTCTTCGGGTTTCACTAAAGCTTACTGCTGGGTATGCAGTAGAGGGAATGCTAAAAAGGAAATGGTAGCTGTTCTGCATTTTATGTGCAAATTATTTTTCTCATGACAGCTATACCAAGTGCAAGTAGCCTGTCGAGAAGTGAATCAGGGATGCTTGGTCATTTGAAATGCAGTTATGTGGCAGTAATATCTGTTTTATCTGCTAAATTTTGCTGTCTGCCCTCTCGTGGGGTTCAAAGTTATCACAAAATGCAAATATAGGGCTCACTTCCATTACACCCGCTGGGGAAAAAAAATCTGTATCACATATTCAGCCCATGAAGGGTCACAATCACAACCTATGAAATTTCTTCGAAACAGAGCACGTAACACATGCCACGATCGGACGACGAAATCAGCCATTACGGCAGGTAACATAACTGGAGATGATCAGACTATCTGCATCCACGCCGATTTACGGTCGACACGAGGCCACTGCAAGCAAGCCACCAGCCACCGTTCCGCTTCCTCCTCGGCGACGCAGTCGCGTAGGCTGCAGGACGTCACAGACTGCGCCGGAGGAAACCTCCTCACCTTCTCCGGCCGCTGCGTCGTACGCGCACCGGCAAGTCCCTCGTCTGCGTCGCCGCCAACGACGGCTCGCAGGAGCAGCAGCAAGGACGCCATCGATCAGTCAGTTAATCTAACCAAGCAGGGGTGCTCTCGGAATACAAGCAGATAGCTCAAGCACCAGCAGCTACATATAGTGACGAGTTCGCTATCTTTTTTACTGGTTTCAGGTGACCGTGCATTTCTTGCAAGGCAGCTGTTTCGTTCTTGCAAGGGATGTTTCTTGGTGGATCACAGAAAGTTTGTGATCATTTCCAGCAAGAAAAAAAATTGGTGAAGATCAGGGTTTGGTTGGGTGTTGTTGCTGGCGATATTGCAGAGGTACTCTGCTAACCTGTCTCCTTGGTTTGTCGGTGTCTGTTCAAGTGTTCATCCAACGTTCTGGTTGGGCCTTTAGGTGAAAAATAATGGTTTGTTTTCTGATGATTTTTTTCATTCTTACGCATGTATGGTTTTGCAGTTTGTGACTGTGTGCTTTTTGTGTGTGTTACCTGATTGAATTCTTCTGCTGCATTCGTGCACTGCATTGGAGATTGAAGTGCACGTTTTGACAAGTGCGTTTTTGGTCAGACCAACTGCTGGACTTTTAGTCTGACAGATCATGTTGGTTAGAGTGGCCGTATTCAGTGTCCACGCCACTCTAAAACACCAAATTCAGCATTTAATTAAATGAAAACGTAAAGATTAATCCAATGCAATAGTAAAAACAGATTGATTTGAATTTACTTGAACGCTGTAATAGACATCTTTTATTTTGAAACAGATACGCGTTTCTACAAAGAAGCAGAATACAATGACACTTTCAGATGCTGCAAGAACCATTAGGTTTGCATTTCAATCAGACAAAAAAGCAGAGACAGTAAACTGTTTTTTTTTTCAAACTGTGCTAGAACACCTATCGTTGGATGCTCTTTTCCAGAGATAAATAAGGCGCCAAGGCTTTCAGACCTTAATCATAAAAGTTATGCGCAAACACGCCCGTCGTTCTCCCCTCGCCCGGCCGTGATCCCCGGATATCATGAAATTAAACGGCCGCGTCGCCGTCAGGTGCTGATCAATCAGAACAGCTCGAAATGCGCTCGGAACATTCTGAACGTTCACAGAAACTTTTGGAATGATCCAAATTGTCTGGCATTCAGCACCAAGGGGGTTGCGCTTGCGCACAATGGCTTGGTTGTTGTTATGCTTTCTCTTGTTCCTGGCTTCAGTCATCAGTTCATCACCATCGTTGCAGTGTTTATCATCGGGTCAGTTTTTCAGTTGATTATGCAGGTCAATGGAGGCGGCGGCGTTCCGTTCCGGGGGCGTCAGGACTCAGGACTGAGCTGCTGCTTCGTCATCCTCGAGCCGTGACTTGAGCCACCGCGCCAGGTTCGCCAGGAACGGGGTGTAGACGAAGTAGCACGTCGCCGTCCAGCTCACCAGCCCCTGCAACCACCCACCAACCCGCACGAGAAGCTAGCTAGTCACCCCTGACGCGACGCGCGATGGAGGAGGACGACGCCGTCGTTGGGGGAGCAAGAAAACGTACCTCGCCGAGCAGGTGGACGTCGGCGTTCGGATAGCTCCAGCATCCGAGCAGCCTGCATGCGTAAGTAACACCTGGCTGTGTCAGCTAATCGGACGTCCCATTCCCAAACAGAGATGGAAGGAGGGGCGATGTGTGCAGCACGGTGCAAGCGGCGTATTTCCGCCTTACTGTACTTGATCAGTGGGATCTCGGCGAGAGGACAGGCAGTGCCGACGAGGCATGCGACGGCGAAGCCGAGCCAGGACCCGTCGAGGAACAGCCACACGAACTCGGCGGCGGCGAACAGGACGTAGGATTCCACGTTGCTGGGCACCCCTGCTCTGTACAGCTCCGCGCTCAGCTCGATGAACAGGGCAAGCACACTGCACATGCGTATATAATCCACATGAGCAATTAGTGGATGTTAACCACTGCGCTTTCAATCAGGTAGGATCAGCACGAACAGTAGCGACGTCGCCGTCTTCCCTGGGCTCCCGGTGGCCTTCGATTTTGGAGGCGCCCGCTCGTCCAAGAACATGTGGAGCAGGCCGACGGTGAGGTAGAACGCGCCGAGCAGTGGCGGCACCTGCACTCACTCGACGCAGCAGCCGGTAAAGATTACTGAATTAAGAGCTTGCAAGACGGATCGATCAATGTGCGCGTCGCCGCAGTCGTCGCCTACCAGGATGTTGGTGTTGAGGGGGCCGACGGAGACGGCGCCGTTCCCGTATACCTGGAGGCCGACGCGCGAGTGGATGCCGTCGAGGAGCGGGCCGAGGAGGAACCCCGCGCCGAAGAGGGACGCCGAAACCGCCGGCCAGGCGCGCCGGCTCGGCGCCGGGGCCGACGAGACGTCACGTCTGTTGCCGTTCTTCAGGGAGCGTGCGAGGTTGAGAGACCGGCGTGGTAGGTTGCGGAGGTGCCGCCGCGAGGGGCGAGGGCGCGGTGGCCGCGGAGAGGACGCGCCGGCGACGGGCACGGCGAGCTTGGCGCGCAATTTTCTTATCCAGCGCAAGACCTCTCGGGGTGCCACGTGTCGTAGTATCCAGTTTATGGACTGACATGGACAAGGTGTCAAGGAGGATCTATCGACGGTCAGTGGGCCCTATTCGTCGCTTCATTCTTCTGCAGTCGTTCGAGAAGAGGGGGGGGGGGGGGGGGGT